>CAUYRH010179750.1:0-18866 GCA_963574655.1 Perodicticus potto
CCAATTCCTGGGCTCAAGCGAGTCTCCTGCCTCTGCCTCCCAAGTAGCTGGGACTACAGGCGCCTGCCACAATGCCTGGCCATTTTTTGGTTGCAGCCATCATTATTGTTTGGCGGCCCGGGCTGGATTCGAACCCGCCAGCTCAGATGTACGTGGCTGGCGCCTTAGCCCGTTGAGCCACGGGCGCCGAGCCAGATATTTTTCATATTACATTGAGGGGGAAAATCTGCAAGTTTGACCTGATTTTAATAGATAAATTTAGAATGCAAAATTTGTCCATTTTTTATCTTCTGCTTGACTGTAATTAGCCCATAATGGTTTTTTTAAATAAAATCCCAGACCGTAATAGGAAGATAATCTGTAGAAATAAAATGTTAAGTGGATGCAGTGGAATAACCTGGAAATTTTGATTGGATACTGAGATCCCACTTTAGTTTCTTTTGGTTCTGAGCGTATTCTAAACTCCAGTATGAAAACTGCTGATTTGTTTCCCTCCTTTTTGTAGGAGATGACCAAGATAGTGAAAAGTCAAAACCTGCAGGCTCAGATGGTGAGCGGCGGGGGGTAAAGAGACAGCGGGATGAGAAGGACGAACATGGCCGAGCTTACTATGAATTCCGGGAGGAGGCTTACCACAGCCGGTGAGGGAAATAGTCCCTTTGAAGGGAGTGTCTGCTCGATTTTTGTATACCTGATGCTGATTGAAGAGTCTGGAAGGAGGGATGGGTTAGAAATGGAATAGGTTTTTACGGGCATAAGTTTTACACTGAATCTACCATGGAAGCTCCTATTGTCCTTTCTCATTTATTGAAAAAAGCTGCCTACTGGGGTTTGATATTCACTGGTAGTTTAAAGCAGAGGTAATGTCATGCAGACACTCCAAGAAGAGGCTTTGGTTACACTGTATTTCCTTTCTATTCTATGTGTAGCTCAAAGTCACCACCACCCCCAGAAGAAGAGGCAAAAGATGAGGAGGAAGATGAAACTCTTGTGAATCTGGATACATGTATGTATAAGGCAGACAGATTTGGGTTTTTAACTAATCTCTTAGAAGTGATTTTGGAGATTAAAACTTCATAGCCTGCAAATTCCAAGAGACTTTACATCCTTTTTTTTTTTTTTTGGAAGAGTGCTGTAGCACTCTTGTCAGCCTTGGTAGAGTGCTGTAGCATCATAGCTCACAGCAATCTCAAACTCTTGGGTTCAAGAGATTCTCTTGCCTCAGCCTCCCAAGTAGCTGGGACTATAGGCACTCGCCACAATGCCTATTTTTAGAGGTGGGGGGTCTCGCTCTGGCTCAGGCTGGTCTCAAACCTGTGAGTTCAGACAATCCACCTGCTTCAGCCTCCCAGAGGGCTAGGATTATAGGCGTGAACCACCAAGCCTGGCCTTTGCATCCATTCTTTTTTTTTTTTTTTTAAATACATGTATTTTATTATTCTTCATTACATTATTTCCCCCCCGCATCCATTCTTGACAGCTGGGAATACTCGTGTTCTTTTGGTGGATTTTGAGTATTTGGCATTGGACTAATCTGCTACTTTCTCAACAGATACCTCGGATCTCCACTTTCAAGTGAGCAAAGACCGCTATGGAGGGCAGCCACTTTTCTCAGAGAAGTTCCCCACCCTTTGGTCTGGGGCAAGGAGTACTTACGGAGTGACAAAGGGAAAAGTCTGCTTTGAGGCAAAGGTAGTAGCTCATTAAGGTTATTCATCTATTAATTTATTCATTAAACTGCTATCTGTGTACTAGATTTGTGTCCATCAGTATATTTTTAATACACAAAAAAGCACCAAAATACTTTTAGCTTTAGTAACCAAGAAGTCAGCCCTTGTGGCTTTGGTTTAAGTTTAGTGAGAGTTGTTATTAATTTAATATGAATTGTGATAGTTGTTTTCTATTTTTGTCAAAATCTTATCTTTCTAACTCAGACTTTGCTCCTGAGTTGGTCAGAGTATCTAAGAGTTCTTTTTCTGACTTGGCCAGGTAACCCAGAATCTCCCAATGAAAGAAGGCTGCACAGAAGTTTCTCTCCTTCGAGTTGGGTGGTCTATTGATTTTTCCCGTCCACAGCTTGGTAAAGTTATTTTTTAACTTTCTCCTTAGTATTTGCTACTGTATTGCTTACTCTGGAAAGTTTGTGGGTAGGTAGCTCATCTTTTTACTATTTTAGGTGAGGATGAATTCTCCTATGGTTTCGACGGACGAGGACTAAAAGCAGAGAGTGGACAGTTTGAGGAATTTGGCCAGACTTTTGGGGAGAGTGATGTCATTGGCTGCTTTGCTGTAAGTGCTCCTGAAAGTTGTGGATTCATAGCAGGGAATGGATAGAGGGTACTTAGAGTTAGGTTCTGCCTGCCATGGAATGATAAAAACTGCTGGCTTTTATGCATTTGATTCATTACTTAGTTATGTTGTGTAGCAGTCTGCACAAAAAGAAAAAAAAAGATTAAATTGTAAGATTTAATCAGCCTCAAACCTTGTTCTTTGTCATTGCAGAATTTTGAGAATGAAGAAGTAGAACTTTCCTTCTCAAAAAATGGAGAAGACCTAGGTGTGGCATTCCGGATCAACAAGGAATCCCTGGCAGACCGGGCCCTTCTACCCCATGTCCTCTGCAAAAATTGTGTTGTAGAATTAAATTTTGGCCAGAAAGAAGAGCCCTTCTTCCCACCACCAGAAGAGTTTGTGTTCATCCATGCTGTGCCTGTTGAGGAGCGTGTGCGCACTGCAGTCCCTCCCAAGACCATAGAGGAGTGTGAGGTATGCCAAGCAGTATGCAGGGATTTAGGTTTCCTGCTTTGGAATGGTGGGTGGGCATGCTTTCCCAGGTCTCTTCTCAAACTGGAATAGGGGGAATGTTCTTTAATTAGATTTCATAAACATGACTCTCACTTATTTCCTATTGCATTCCTGGTGCTATTTACTTGCAGGTGATTCTGATGGTGGGACTGCCTGGATCTGGAAAGACCCAGTGGGCACTGAAATATGCAAGAGAAAACCCTGAGAAAAGATACAATATCCTGGGAGCTGAGACTGTGCTCAATCAAATGAGGGTGAGTTGCTGAGGGGCTTAGTCAGCTATATTTTCTGTGGAAGTCCCAAGTAACTCCTATAAACTGTCCTCAGTGGAGAGTTAGGTTTTTGTGTGTCTGAGAAAAAGTCTCAGAGAAAAGAGTTTTTCTCTATATAGTCTTCTCTTAAGTACTGTTTTCTTTGTTTTGTTGTCAAATACCTGAAAGTGAATACAATCTGGAATATATCCAGGTTGGGACTGGAAATTACTGCAGAAAAAGTACAGCATTGTGACACTGAAGAATGAGAATGAATTGACATGATTTGACATTCATCAGTGATTCTTGGGCTTTAACTTACTTCATAACTGCTTGTGTTTCTCTTCATTTCCTCTCAAACTCATCAGATGAAGGGGCTTGAAGAGCCAGAGATGGACCCCAAAAGTCGAGACCTTTTAGTTCAGCAAGCCTCCCAGTGCCTTAGTAAGCTGGTCCAGATTGCTTCCCGGACAAAGAGGAACTTCATTCTTGATCAGGTATTATTTACAAGGAACTTGATTTTACATAAATCAAAAGATGAAAAATTTGGCATCCATTTAATCTGATAAAATTGCTTTAAGTCAGAGTGAGGTGTGTATACAGAGAGACTGAATTAAGGAACAGCAGCAGGTTTCCTAGTTATAACCATTTGGTTGTATGTTAGGGTTATAATGGTTTTTGAACTCAGAAGTAACCATCATTAGTGTTTTTACCTGAGAGTATATAGACCTAGACTATAAAATGTAAGAGACAATGGAAGGAGAGTCGGAGCTCATTTGGATTCTTAGCTCCACCACTTAATTAAGTTTTGTGATTTTGGACAAGTTCTTTATCCTCTCTGAATTTCAGATTTCCTGATCGTAAAACAAGATGATAACCTGTCATGTAGAATGTTTACAAAATTAGAGGCGACTGTATATACTGAGCCCTAAGCTGGCATCTCAGGTGTCAGAAATACTGTTTTGGTTGAATTTGGGTGATAATTTTTGTTCCTAAACATCTATCATTCCTCCTTTCGTAGTGTAACGTGTACAACTCTGGTCAGCGGCGGAAGCTGTTGCTGTTCAAGACCTTCACTCGGAAAGTGGTGGTAGTTGTCCCTAATGAGGAAGATTGGAAGAAAAGGCTGGAGTTGAGAAAGGAAGTGGAAGGAGATGACGTGCCTGAGTCTATAATGCTGGAGATGAAAGGTGAATGTCTTACTTCATTTTCTGCTGCTGTAACAGAATATCACAGACTGGGTGATTTAGAAACAATAGAAGTTTATTTGTGTCACAATTCTAGAGGCTGGGAGTCCCAAGAGCATGGCACTGGCACCTAGTGAGGGCCTTCTTGCAGTGATACCCCATGGTGGGAGTGCCAAAGGGCAAGAGAGTCATGCATGAGAGAAGTTTTATATCAAAGCCACTCTGTAAGATAATGGCATTAATCCATTCATGAGGATCGGGTCCCCATGACCTAATCATCTCTTACAAGTCCCACCCTTTCCACACTGCTGTGTTGGAGATTAAGTTTATAACACATATTCAACATTATGGGGAGGACATTCACACCATAGCAGTTGTCTAAAATTGTACAAGGTAGAAATCTTATCCCTGGTCAGTGTACCCCTTACTGGGACCTGTTAGCATCTGACTGTCCACATCTAAAATGTAAATCCGAGGCCAGCCACAATGGCTGAAGCCTGTAATCCCAGGACTCTGGGAGGCCAAGGTGGGGGGATTGCTTGAGCTCAGGCGTTCGAGACCAGCCTGAGCAAGAGCAAGACCTCCTAGAAACTAACCGGACATCGTGGTGGGCGCCTGTTGTCCCAGCTACTAGGGATACTGAAGCTAGAAGATTACTTCAACCCAAGAGTTTAAGGTTGCTGTGAGCTATGATGACACCACGGCACTCTATGGAAGGTGACAAAGTGAGACTCTGTCTCAAAATAAATAAACAAATATGAAGAATAACTCCTTAATTCTGGGGAAGATACAAAATGGGAAATACTGATTGACCATAGGATAATTAAAATTCAAGGGAGTGGCTTCCTTAGAGTCAGTTACTCATTAAGTAAATACAAAATTTTACAAAGAGGTGGCCAATATAGAGAATGTTTGGGTCCAGGCACAGTGGTTCATGCCTGTGGGAGGTTGAGGCAGGGGGATTTTTTTGAGCTCAGGAGTTTGAACCAACCTAAGCAAGAGTGAGACCTTATCTCTACTAAAAATAGAAAAATTAGCTCGGTGGTGTTGTGGGTACCCGTAGTCTCAGCTACTTGGGAGATTGAGGCAAGAGGATGACTTAGGCCCAAGAGTTTGAGGTTGCTGTGAATTATGACGCCATGGCACTCTACCCAGGGCGACTGAGTTAGACTGTGTCTCGAAAAAAGTATTTTGTAAAATTTAGTAATGAATATTTTGTCAGTAAAGGTACATTTAGCTACAACTTCTCATTGTCCCTTTGTAAAGTGACTTTTGTAAAGGGACAAACTTTATAACTAACATATCTGCTGTTTGCCCAGGACTGTCATAGACTTAGGGAAATCGCAGTATGTGAAATGAAGCTTGGCTTTACGGAGTTTTTACTCCATGGAATGGGGGGAGATTATTATAATTTAGATGAAGAAGTGGCAATTGGAGTGAATTATCTCACTGGTTTGTCTTGATTTCTGTTACCACATTAGGCTTGTATTTTGTTTATTGCTGAAATTTTCAATGCAGTACATAAGCTTGAGAGCAAGGCCCACATAAGGCAGGGTTAACTATTTTGATTAACCCTACTTCCTACTGTTCTCTTATGGGTATGATTTTTACCTTGCTGCCATTAGTTCCTGGCATCCCACCTGCCTTATTAACTGCTGGCTATTCAAATTCTGTTAGTCTCCTGGCTTGTTAACGGTTTTGCACATAAGCTGGGTCCTCTGAGTTTACACCAAGTGAACTGTGCTAGTACTTATTGACATCCAGGTACTTAACATAGTTGAGCTTTATAAAACTGAGGGCTAACTCCATCTGGCTAAGAATCAATCATGCAGCCCAGTTGAACTGAATTCCACTGGGAGTTAGCCTTTTGAACTTGACATAAGGCAGTGGTTCTCAGGACCCACAGGAACTTTATTAAAGGGCTGCAGCATTAGGAAGGTTGAGAACCACTGACATAAGGAGATAGGCAAATATGCTGTCCCATCACATATAGGTGGTAAATGGGAGCCCTCATACTCTTTCTCGTTTTCTGTTTTCCTTGAATAGTTGAGTAGATTCTGTGAGGCTT
Organism: Perodicticus potto; assembly: GCA_963574655.1. NCBI lineage: Eukaryota > Metazoa > Chordata > Mammalia > Primates > Lorisidae > Perodicticus > Perodicticus potto. Next base: position 6,312 of record CAUYRH010179750.1, read on the forward strand.
GGATCAGTTTCTTGTTAAGACTGTTTTGTTTTATTTATTTATTTGAGACAGTCTTACTATGTGGCCCTCAGTAGAGCACTGTGTTGTCACAGCTCACAGCAACCTCGAACTCTTGGGCTTAAGCAGTTCTTGCCTCAGCCTCCCAAGTAGCTGGGACTACAGGCACCCACCACAGCTGCCCGGCTATTTTGTTTGTTTTTGTTGCAATTGTCATAGTTGTTTAGCAGGCCCTGGACCAGGTCCAAACCCGCCAGCCTCGGTGTATGTGGCCAGCACCCTAACCACTGAGTTACGCACCGAGCCTATTTATTTATTATTTTTATTTTTTTTGCAGTTTTTTTTTGGCCAGGGCTGGGTTTGAACCTGCCACCTCCAGCATATGGGGCCAGTGCCCTACTCCTTTGAGCCACAGGCACCGCCCGAGCCTATTTATTTTTGAGACTGAGCCTCACTCTGTTACCCTGGGTAGAGTTAAGTGCCATGCCTCATAGCTCATAACAACCTCCAAATCTTGGACTCAAGTAATCCTCTTTGCCTCAACCTCCCAAGTAACTGGCACTATAGGCACATACCACAACACCCAGCTAGTTTTTTCTATTTTTAGTAGAGACAGGGTCTCGCTTTTGCCTAGGCTGGTCTCCTGAACTCAAGCAATGTACCCCGCCTCGGCCTCCCAAAGTGCTAGAATTACAGGCCTGAGCCACTGCACAGGCCACTCCCCCCCTTTATTTTTATATACTTTTTTTTTTTCTTTTTTTCTTTTTGCAGTTTTCAGCCGGGGCTGGTTTTGAACCCACCACCTCCAGTATATGGGGCCAGTGCCCTACTCCTTGAACCACAGATGCTGCTCTATATTTTTAAAATGTTAAATTTGTTAGCATCTTATCTGACCAAACTTTCTCAGTTACCTGTAGCCTCTGGCTACTTACTGCTCTCCTGATAAGAAACCTTAACCCAGTTCACTCCTAATTTATTATGGATCACTTGAGAACTTATAAATCTACAATTTGCAGATAGCCCTGGGGCTATTATAATTTAGGAAAGGCTTAGGGTAAAGAAAAGTAATTCGATTATTTAAATGTGAATGGGTATGAACCCAGCAAATTTTTGTACATTAGTAGGTGAGGTTTAGAAAGTCTTAGTTTCTTGTAGAGTTTTCATAATGAGTTCTTACCCATCTATGCACTTTTCAGGCCCACAAGCTTCTCTCTTACTCTTATAGCCAACTTCTCTTTACCTGAAAAATGCGACTATATGGATGAGGTGACTTATGGGGAGCTAGAGAAAGAGGAAGCCCAGCCCATTGTCACCAAATACAAGGAGGAGGCAAGGAAGCTGCTGCCCCCCTCTGAGAAGCGGACAAACCGCCGAAATAACCGAAACAAGCGTAACCGGCAGAACCGAAGCCGAGGCCAAGGCTATGGTGAGTCCTAGAGACCTGCCACCCCCCTGTCTTGGTCTGTTTTTTTGTGTTGAGTACAGCAGGTTGCAGGAGGAAGGCCAAGACAACTAAGTCAAGTCACTAACAATAAGTAAGGAAGTGTCATCTTTATGGATGTTTCTCCAGAACTGTTTCCTTTACCTCCAGCTTTTTATGATTTTTCCATAATTTGTCAATAAAAAAGGAGTTACTTTCAACAAAAGTATTTGTTTCCTTGAAAATCAATACTTGCACCTTCTTGTCTGTTTAGTTTTCATTATAACATATGGGTTCCTCATGTCACTGTTCCAGTCTTTGTGAGATTGTGCAGTGAAATCAAGATTCTCATCTTAATTTTTTTAGTGCTCCTTTTGGATCAACCCAATTGTATAAACCAGAAAGTGAATGCATTATTCAGTAATTTTAGGGGGTTTAAAAGGAAGTTAGGCTATAATAATTTTCCTCCTGAATGTCTAATTTCAGTTAAAACCCCAGGATACAGCTCAGCGCCTGTGGCTCAACGGGCTAAGGGGCCAGCCACGTACACCTGAGCTGGCGGGTTCGAATCCAGCCCGGGCCCGCCAAACAACAATGATGGCTGCAACCTAAAAATGGCCGGGTGTTGTGGCGGGCGCCTGTAGTCCCAGCTACTTGGGAGGCGGAGGCAGGAGACTCGCTTGACCCCAGGAATTGGAGGTTGCTGTGAGCTGTGATGCCACAGCACTCTATCCAGGGGGACAGCTGGAGGCTCTATCTCGAAAAAAAAAAAAAAAAGACCCAGGATACATTCACTGCTCTTTAAAAATGTGTGTATGTGTATGTATAACTGTTAAGTCAATAGAAATTTCAAGTGCCTGCTATGTGCTAGGCACTGTGAATACCAACAGTTACAGCCCTCCAAGAGCTTATTACATAGACTTTGTTTTGTATAAAATGATAAGTATGGGTTATATGATATCTGAGATCCCTTTCAGGGCTGAAAGTCTAATTCTATGAATGGCAGTTTTTAATCATGTTTCTAACTCTGCCATGTATCTTTTTGCCATCTGAAATGTTTTGCAGGAATTGGGGAACTTCAAAAGCAAGGTGGCTTGATTTTCTCGTGTCTCTATTCCTCTGCCTTCCCCCCTCAGACTTTTTTAAATAGCTGGCTGGTGCTTTAATTAACATTGTGTGAGCCTGGCCGAAACAGGCCTCCTATTCCCCCAGAATTGCCTTTGGCTCCAACTTTTTGATTTCCACCTAGTTGTGGAGCCAGGACCCCATGCCAGCTGTCTGAGCGCGCTCTCCATTTCTCTTCCAGTGGGCGGGCAGCGCCGAGGCTACGACAACCGGGCCTACGGGCAGCAGTACTGGGGGCAGTCTGGAAACAGAGGGGTGAGTGCAGCTCTCCTTCTGCTCCTCCCTCTGGGCCGTGAGAGCCATTTCTATTGGCTTGGGGGAGCAGAGTGGTTTGGGCTGTTTTCTCAGGGCTTAGGGTTTTGCCCATTTCATGTGTTCTAGAAGAATTTATTCTGGGAAAATTAAACTTATTTATGATATCAAGCTAAGATGTGTCTCATTTAAGAGGGGGTAGCAGTGGGTCATGCTGCTGAAAACTCATAAATCTTCATTCTTTTTTCTCCTTTCTCAGGGTTACCGTAATTTCTATGATCGATATAGGGGAGATTATGATCGATTCTACGGGCGAGATTATGAGTACAACAGATACGGAGATGACTATTACAGACGATACAGCCGGGATGTGAGTATCTTCTTGGGATAGATAGAGGGCGAAGGGGGGCAGGACCAAAAGGATGAGTGCCATGTCTCTTCATCCTCAGCCAACTCTGGCTCCAAGTGATGGGGTTTCCCCTCTCTTCTAGTGGCAGAGTTACTACTACCACCATCCCCAGGACAGAGACCGATACTACTACAGGAACTTCTACGGTTACCAAGGGTATCGGTGAAGCCCTGCCATTGTCGCCTGTCAGCCATGAAGCTGAATTTCTGGGGGTGCCAAGCACCCACCAAAACACAACCAAGGAAAACAGGGGCTGTCGGGGTGGGGCTGAGCTGCCGGGGAGGGGCGGTGGGGGGGAGGGTGCGCAAGTGGGGGTGGGGGTGGGGGGAAGTGGAAACAACAAAACTGTACATTTTTTTTAAAGTTTGTTGAAAAGAATATTGTCTTATTCTATAAAACATTTCAAACCTAGTTAGATATTTGTAATCAAAAAACATTTGTGCAGAAAGCAGCACTTAGGGCTGCCTGTTCTATACCCTACAGTTGGACAGTTAAAGAACTGAAAAATGGCACCCTTCTGACATTCTAAGGCAGCTGGACTGGCAGCCGAGTAAGGGAGAGTGGTGAGGTGGTGAGGGGAGGCTGGGGAAACAGTGTAAGGATTGTTCTCCAGAGCAGGTAGGAGCAGGCAGGAGTGGGACAGAAGGGGAGCTTGTGACTGGGGCAGTGAAAATAAACGATTGGCTCTTATCAATCACTTGCACCACTAACCGTTTGTATTTTCTTTACTGACCTTTCCCTCTTGGGATATCTGGTCTGGTGGGCTGGGAAGCTGAAATATCCCAATCTTCACTTCGCTGTGCCTTTGTGTTGTTTGGCTGAGGCATGGAGACTGCAGTTGATGGTTGTATAATATAGGATTACCAGGCCAAAGAGGCATGGGGACTGTTCTCAATTGCAGAGCAGAATAGCTGCCCCCTTCTATATACCCACTGCTGAAGTCCCATAAAATCTTGGAGAGAATGGGAGCACAGCCCTCAGCCTGAAGATTGTGATTTGCCAGTTTCTAGTGTCTGTCTTCCAAGGTTGAGAGATAACAGGAGGTCTCTGAAATCTTCTGTGAGAGTGTCTGTCCTCTTAAGGTGTGAGAGAAGGATCGTTTCTCAGGGTTTCAGCTCACACAGAAATGCAGCAGGATTCTTTTCACTGCAGCAGGATATGTATATAGGTGAATCCTGTGGTGTGGGCTTTCAGGCCCAGGTGCTGAGAATAGCAACTATTTTATACAGTGTGGAGGGCTCATGCCCTGGTGGGTTTTTTGATACACAGGTAGAGAGTAAATAGAAAAGGGGAAGGGGGGTGGGAGGCAGCTCAGTGGGGCTGCTGAGACTTGGGAAGAGTGTGAGTGTGAACATGTGTACATGTTGCGTGAAAGGTAGCATCTACCCTTCCCAACTTGAAACAGGATTCCTTCTGGGTTGCTTTCCTTGCATGTTCCCAGAGAGGTTTCTCACAGAGAGACTCCAGTTGGGATAGTAGTTTTGTTTGTTAACTTTACCAACACCTTCCCAGTTCTTGACAAATAGCTAGAGGTTGCTGGGTTCAAGAATATGGGTGGGATGTGGGAATGCCATTTCAATGTTTATCTTCAGTTTTAATTCATCTTCCTGCTCAGCACTGTGTCAACCAAGAGCTTTCTCAGCAAGCACCACATATTGCAGCACTTCGTAATGAGAGAAAATTCTGGGTCATACTATTAGAAAATGCTTCACTTCTATTTCCTCACCTGGGCAGTTCTCTGTTTAAAATTTTGTGCTGAGAGTTCTCTTTCTCTCCCTCTCACACTGTTACTTCGATACAGCCCTTCTTCAGATGTGCAGATCCTTATAGTTGTCCCTGTCTGTCATAATATACCCTTTTGCTCAAGTACCTCTCACCCCAAGGCTGGAATAGGGGGCTGGTGGGAGACAAGTTTGCTTGTTCATAATGATGTCCTGTCTCTGGGCACTTACTTCCCCCTGGTGCTTTCGGATGGATTTGTGTGTGGCAGTGGGAGAAGTGATTGCATGAAATTTTCTATAACCCACTAACTGTATTATTAAGAGCTTGAGAAAGTTTTGCTTATAGTGTCAAGGCAAGGAAATAAAACTGGAGCCCAAAGAAATACCCTTAGGGTAAGATTATGTTACAATAGAAAACTGAATTTCCTGGAGCTGCCTCCCCATTTGGGATGTTTAGGCCTCTAGTGAAAAATACCTTTTTATGGTCCCTGAGATATATAGGGATGCTAGGGCCCTCCAGTGGGAATAGAGGTGGGGAACAAAGTTTAAACCACTATAGCTTTTTGGAGGGTTTTTTGGGGGGGGCGGACAGAGAGGGAAGGTACTCATTGTTGATATTTGTTACTATAAAGTCTTCTTTTTTTAAAAAAAAAAAAAGCTGGTTTTCTTGGTGGGTGGAGAATGAAACTGCCACATCCTTGTTGGTTTAGTCCAAGAGATCACTCACAGCAACACTAGAAGTCTGGTTTTGTTTCTGTTTGTCTTTTTATTATGAAAAAACTATGTTAAGGGGGAAAATGTGGATTATCATAACCAGAGAAATCCTTACCCTTGTTTTCCTTAGAAGACTTGTTTAGTGTTTTATCAGATGCCTGTTGTAGTTGTAGATGGAAAAGCTTGTGAGAAAAACAAACACCACATGGAGCCTGTAAATGTTTTTGCACAGCCTGTAAAGCATTCTTGGAAGTGGCCAGTAAAGAAGGGTTTTACCATTTAAAAAGAAAATGTAACCGTGTCATTGTTTACATCTGTAACTTTTTCCTCCCCTGTTCTCATTACATTATGGCAAAAATGTAGGCACAGTAGCTTCCAGTTTCAGAATAAATAACCATTTGAATTGAATTCACCCTATCTCCTGTGGCTGCACTGACTGGGGTGGAGTGTGTCATTGGGTTATTTATTTATTTACATATTTACATATTTTGAAATGCTACTTTTTCAGGTCGCACTGGCCAGGGATGGCTTTCCTTTGCATGGCATCTATTCACTTACTATTCTATGTGCCTTCACTTGGGAGCCAGCCCTGAATTCACTCAGGGTGGTGGTTAGTCTACTTAGTGCTTGCTTAGGCTAAGAGCTAGAGCCATTGAAAAGGAAAGAAATAATAATTCATGGTTTCTGTTATTTCGCCTATACCAAAACCAGTTGGGTGCTTGAAGTTAAATGTAAGATTCCATTTACAGAGCTAAATAATTCATAAGTAATTACCACTTAGGTAACTGGGAGGAAAAGCCTACTCATCCAACAGAAAATGTTTAATGGAATTATTTCTAGTGCATTTGGAGAGTGAGAAGTTAACTTTAATTAACAAAAGCACTATGGCATCCCTAGCACTGAAGTGGATCCTAACTGCAATTTGTAATAAATGGTGAAAGTCTTATTAATTAGACTGAGACATCATAACATGGCATCTAGTATTCTGAAGAGGTAGTGGTATTGATGTAGGTACCACTCTTAATTCCTCCCCTCTGTATATGACACAGATTCAGAGCCCAAGGGCTTATAGCTTTGTACCCTAAATTTTTGGGGGTTTTGGGGTTTTTTTTTTTGAGACAGAGCCTCAAGCTGTCACCCTGGATAGAGTACTGTGATATCACAGCTCACAGCAACCTCCAATTCCTGGGCTCAAGCAAGTCTCTTGCCTCTGCCTCCCAAGTAGCTGGGACTACAGGCGCCTGCCACAACACCCGGCCATTTTTTGGTTGCAGCAGTTATTGTTTGGCCGGCCCAGGCTGGATTTGAACCCGCCAGCTCAGGTGTACGTGGCTGGCGCCCATTGAGCCACAGGTGCTGAGCCCACTTCTGGCTTTTTACTAAGTTTGAACTCATGTGGAAATTATCACTTACTGCCCTGGAATTTGCTCCACATTGTGTTGCAGTAGGAAAAGGGAAAAAGTTTTTTAGTTCTTGCAATGCTCTGCTTGCCATGTACTAAGCATGAATAGATAGTACAGTCCATTCATTAGGTATTTGAGTGCCTGCTATGTCAGGATACAGGGACTTAAAACAGTTTTCACCAGTACCAAGGAGGAACTAAGCTAAGCAGGCTTCTGAACAGAATCTGGAGTAGGTCCTGATCCAGGAGGGCATCAGGTTACTTTTTCCTCTTTTATCATCTCTAGGAGGAGGGAATTAATTAGAGGATTTCCAGCACTTGTTAGAGCTCAGAAGTTCCATCAATAGTGAAAAGCTATTCCTTAAGGTGTCCCAAGTTTATTTGGTGCCCCTGGAGCCCATGAAGACATCCTTAGGAGGCTAAGTTCAGTTGCTGATAAAACCCCTTTATTCCTTTGGTCTTTTTCTGTATTCTATCCCCTTGCTGTCTTCCTGTGTAAAGGTGTCGGAAGCTGAAGGTGATGGATTGTCCCTAATAACGTGAACAGGTCCCACTATGGCAAGGATTAACCCCATCCCCACACGTGAATCCGTGCACAAAACAAGAGCCAGACTAGACTTCTCCGAAATGATGTGAACCTGAATTTGGAGGTCTTAACGGTCCACGCGGAGCAAACATATTGGAGTTGTTACTTTCTCTACCTTGGCCATGGTCCCACCTTTGCGAGGAAGAGGCTTCTGGGAGGTATTCTGGGGCTTGCAAACCTCTGAAGTCTGAGCGTTGGAAATGCTCATAAAACGTTAAGCCTTAAATTTGGGTTCTGGCCCGGCAGTTGCTGGAACCCCGTGAGGATTGGTAGGCATACTAAGAAGTCACTGCTTTCTGGAAGATGTGGCATAATCGGCCTGAGAAAAATGAAAGCAAAGCAAGCCCCAGGTTTATAAGGAAACCCAATGCGAACAATTTGGGGCTTATCCATCCTCTGGTGAGACCAGGAAGCGACCATGGAGCGGAGCCCCAAGTGGACAGCGGCAGATAGTGATGCCCCCTGCCCCCATTTCTAGTTATGTTCCAAAGGGGTCCTCTTTGGCAGTAAGTAGAAAGCTGGGGTCCCCTTGGCCTTTGAGCCTTCGTTATAGCCCTCATCGGCCCGATCGGAAGGACGTCGAATTCCAGACTTAAGGTGCGTGGGAGCGGGTCTCGACTTGCCAGGTGCAGCCATTTTGAGACCAGACGAGCACGGAAGGCACCATATTGGCAATGCTGGCTGCTGGGGGGCGCCATTTTAAGAGAAAGCCCTGTACGGTGAAACGCCGTGGTGTGGGCGCCGCCATGTTGGCGCGGCCATCTTAGGCACAAAACCGACGTCCGACGCGTCAACTGGAGCCGAGCTCCGCCCCTCCGCTGCTAAGCATTCCGGGGCTCTGCGGGTGCCCTCCCGCCTTCCTCCCAAAGCCCACCCCCTTCAATCCGTTTTCCTTGCCACTTGCCTCCTTTGCACCTCCACAGCCTCTGAGTGTTGTACCTTCCCCTGGGGACCCGCTCTCGCTCGAGATTCCCCCAACCCCGCCAATCTCCGATCCTGGCCACTGTTTATCCTGCTTTGACTGGCCCTGTCCCTGGGTATGGCAAATCTATTGATTGATGGTCCTTTCCCCCAAGAACGCTGACACAGACGCCGTCCTCTGAGGCTCTGGATGACTTTATTCTTCAAATGGCTTTCCCTTTCCAATGGCTCCAGGTGAGACTGAAAACAAACACCTGGCCCATCCCTCTCTCCATTGTCTGAGCGGATCACAGAGGGAAATAGCCAAGACGCTGGCAGAGCCTGACTAGGGGCCCTTTTGTGGGTGGAGCAAAGGGTGTCCCGTGTCAGAGGGTGAGAAAATTCGGTCGACAAATAGATGAGGGAGGGCCTTGTGCTTCAGATAACCTCACATGGTTGGGCAAGTGTTAGGAATGGGATGCAGGGAGCCTTAGGGGCTTTTAACGGTTACTGACCTAAGGGCGGGCCCAGTAGAGGGAAAGATCCGAGGAGTTGTGAGGAGGGACAGGGCAGCTCAGAGGAGGGCACAGAAGAACTTCTTCTCCCTGAAAGGGTTCTCTGAAGTGGGCACAGGGGTGATGAGGGGATCCTCACAGGCGTGGGCATCACAGTAAGTCATCAGGTCTGCTGCTGCCTTGGACACCTGGAGCACAGGGGTGATGAGGGGTTGTTAGCCAGAACCTCTGAAAGGGACTGCAGCCTCTCTTCCCAAATGGGTTATCTTGAGATAGTCGTCTCCCTCATCCTCCACAGAGGCTTGGGGACAGAGCCCCAAACTCCTTTGACCTCAGGGAGTCAAGGAAAGAAACCATTTCTTATCTCTAGCGTTTGGAACCTGGAGCACAGCATGGCTTGGTCAACTAATGAGAACCAGGATCCCACCCACCTTTATCCGGCACAAGCTGGCTTCAATCTTAAGCTGTTCCACCATCTTGCGTGCTTGCCCAATACTCATAGTGCTGTTCACAGGAGTCTCCCCTTTCATCCTGGAGAAAAGAGAGGGACAGGTCAGAGCACAGTCCCAGTTGACAGCTCTCCTCCATGCTCACTCCTCACCAACCTTTACAAGGCTAGGGTTGTACCCCAATATTTTTGTCCCCCTCTTACCCTCTTGCAGTGGCCTGTCCCATCCCTGTCCTCAATGGGGAAAACATGAGAAGGATGGATTGAGGTCCTTCCGAAACTCTACGGCCTGGCTACCGATCATTAAACATTATACTAACGATTTAAGGCTTGTCAGCCCTTTAAGCCATGTGTATTCCCAGCCTCAACCAGAAAAAGCCCCACCCTGATGAGGAGGGCACATCACCCCATGTTACCTCATGATCCTAAATGGGAGAAAAACAGACTGCTCCTTACTCACCTGAGGCCTGAGGCGACAGGCAGCAGCAACAGCCCTGGGGTGTAGGGTCAGTGGGGGGCACCAAAACCTTCTGCCTGAGATGGGTGCCCCACCCTGCAGGGAGTTACAGCTGAAAAGTATCTGATGCAGATGCAGCCACTACAGAGAAGGCCACTGGGGAGGGTTGGGCCAGAGGTTCAGGTCCGTTAAGGGCTGGTGTCAATTTTTGCAGCTCAAACACTGCCTGGATGGCTGGTACCTGAAGGATGAAGGATGCTAGAAGGAGCTGTTCCGATTCTGGAGCATACCAACTGCCAGAACAGTGGGGGAGCCTGACTGCTGCCTGCATCCCCTGGCACACCCCCGTTGTCACTGTCTCACTACCTGCCCTTCCCCCACTGCAGGCATCCTGAGTCTAGGCTACAGCCCTTGCCAACAGTGCTGAGGCCAAGGCAGGCTCCCCCCTCAAATGGGGTGGTCTGGGCCTGTGACAGCCCCTGCAGTAGAGTCTACTGGTTGTGGGGGGGGACCCTGCTCATTCGAAAATCTGACATCAGCCGGGCAGTAGCCCCCCTCCTCCCTCCTTCCCTCTACCCTGACACAGCATTTAACACCTGAATCTTCTCCTTTTTCTCCCAGGGACCCTCCATTCCCCACATCCAGGAAAATGTGATGTGCTACAGGTATCAGCTTCTAGAATTCTAGCCACAAGTGAGGAGTGGAAGATTCAGGGGCAGAAGAGGCACGTCATCAGGAAGATGTCTAAAGAAATAGCAGACCAAAGAGAAGAAACTGGAGAAAAAGAGATGTGTGGAGATCAAATCAAAGGACCGGACAAAGAGGAGGTAGGGGGTTTTGTGGGGGGAGTGGAAGTCGATGGGGGGGGTTGGGGGATAGGGAGTATTGGTTTGAAAATTTTCAGACATTTTGAATAGATTACCTCCCACAACTGCAGGATTGTACAACACTGGCCTTGCCCTCTGAAGGACCTTATCTGGGGTGATTAGACATGAAAACATAAGATGCTACCAAGACCTAATCTAGATAATGTTCTGTGAGGACTCTGAAGGAGAGTGCACCCAGTGAGGGTCAGAGGAGGTGGACAAAACCTGGGGCTACCATTCTTGTGAGGAGGGGACAGCAGCCTGCCTGCGCAACGCGCAAAATGCGCAGGTTCCCACAAACTGCAATAATCTTTGGGCGAATGCTCCAGGCCTTAGGTGCCTACAGGTCCTAGGAGCTGTGGGAATTAAAATTATTTCCAGCAGAATGCCTACGTCACTCCCCAACTTCGGGGGTCACCTGGCGGGTGGTGAAGGTGTGGGCAGAGGGCTGTGATTGCTGCCTCCAGGGGAGGGCCGGGCGCGCGGGCGATGCTGACTCAGAGCATGCCCTGGGCGTATCTTGGGGAATGCAGAGAGGCGCCTTTCCCCTTTGGTCTCAGTGACTGTAGGGTAACCGGCAGCGGGGAGGTCCAGTAGCTGGCGCCAGAGGGCGGGAACCTCGCAACCCAGGAAGCCCCGCCCCCAGGTGAGACCCCGCCCTGTAGCGTACAAAGGTGGGGAGCCGAGAGGGGCGGGACTTCCCCGGGAGCCGGAAACCTCTTCTCGCGGTTGCCCCGGCAGCGCGCGAGGCTGGTGAGTCTGCAGAGCTGCGGCGGCCGGCAGGCGGGTTTCCATGGTGGCGCGGTTAGGTGGGGACTCTGGGCACCTAGCTCTGCGGAGTGGGCGGATGCTGACGGGGAGCGGCCCTAGACTGCTAATTGCCCTGCCTCACGTGTGGCGCAGCCCATGCGGAAGCGAGCTCAGCTGGAGGGGAGAGGAGAAACTCCGGAGGCAATTGTGATAGCTCTTAGCTGCTTTTCAGTCCAGCTGTGCGACCTTAAGCAAGTCGCGTATCCTCTCTATGCAGCCGCCTGGCAGTATGGATGAATAATCATCCTGTGTGTAGCCGGGCGTTGTGGCGGGCGCCTGTAGTCCCAGCTACTCGGGAGGCTGAGGCAAGATAATCGCGTAAGCCCAGGAGTTGGAGGTTGCTGTGAGCTGTGACTTCACGGCCCTCTACCGAGGGCAATAAAGTGAGACTCTTGTCTCTACAAAGAAAAAAAAAAAAAAGGGCGGTGCCTGTGGTTCAGTGGGTGAGGCGCCGGCCCCAATACCGACGGTGGCGGGTTCAAACCCAGCCCCGGCCAAACTGCAACAAAAATATAGCCGGGTGACTCAGCGCCTGTGGCTCAACGGGCTAAGGCGCCAACCACCTACACCTGCGCTGGCGGGTTCGAATCCAGCCCGGGCCCGCCAAACAGCAATGACGCCTTCAACCAAAAATGGCCGGACGTTGTGGCAGGCGCCTGTAGTCCCAGCTACTTGGGAGGCGGAGGCAGGAGACTTGCTTGAGCCCAGGATTTGGAGGTTGCTGTGAGCTGTGATGCAACGGCACTCTACCAACAGTTAATAAGTGAGACTGTCTCAAAAAAAAAAAAAAAAAAAAAAAAAAATATATATATAAATATATATAAATATAAAAATATAAAAAAAAAAAAAACTATTAAAAAAAACACAAAAAAAAATAAAAATATAAAAAAATTTTAGAAAAAACACTAAATTTGACCGGGGTCCCCCAAAAAT
>CAUYRH010179756.1:0-19856 GCA_963574655.1 Perodicticus potto
CTCAAGTGAGTCTCCTGCCACAACGCCCGGCCCTTTTTTTTTTTTTTTTTGGTTGCAGCCACCATTGTTTGGCGGGCCTGGGCTGGATTTGAACCCGCCAATTCAGGTGTACGTGGCTGGTGCCTTAGCCCGTTGAGCCACAGGCGCCAAGCCGCCTTTAGTAACTCTTAAAGAAAAGAGCAAAATAAAACAGCAGTCTGCAAATTTGCCATTTTACTGATGTGACATATACATGTCAATTCTGCATTCTTTTTCTCAGGATATTTAAATTTGGTTGGGCGGCTAGGGTGCCAGCCACATACACTGGAGCTGATGGGTTCAAAGCCAGCCTGGGCCTGCCAAACAACAATGACAACTACAACCAAAAAATAGCCGGGCATTGTGGCTGGCACCTGTAGTCCCAGCTACTTGGGAGGTTGAGGCAAGAGAAATCGCTTAAGGCCAAGAGTTTGAGATTGCTGTGAGCTGTGACATCACCGCACTCTACCCAGGGCAACATCTTGAGACTCTGTCTCACAAAAAAGAGGAATATTTAAATTAATTTCATTACATAAAATATATTAGATAGGGTGGCTCCTGTGGCTCAGTGGGTAGGGCGCCAGCCCCATATACCGAGGGTGGCAAGTTCGAACCTGGCCCTGGCCAAACTGCAACAACAACAACAACAAAAAGGTGGGCACCGCCTGTGGCTCAGTGAGTAGGGCGCCGGCCCCATATATTGAGGGTGGTGGGTTCAAACCTGCCCCCGGCCAAACTGCAACAAAAAAATAGCTGGGCGTTGTGGCAGGTACCTCTAGTCCCAGCTTCTTGGGAGGCTGAGGCAAGAGAATCACCTAAGCCCAGAAGTTGGAGGTTGCTGTGAGCTGTGTGACGCCACAGCACTCTACCAAGGGTGATAGAGTGAGACTTCGTCTCTACAAAAAAAAAAAAAAAAAAAAAGAATCAGCAGTGAGATAACTTATTAATATAATACCTTGATGATTAAAGGGAATTTATGTGTTTTGCTGACTGCTCTTTTTATACCCCCTAGTAAAAGTACTTGGCTTTTTTTGTTTCATAACTTACCTTCTCTTTTTCTTTTTTTTTTTTTTTTTTGAGACAGAGCCTCAAGCTGTCACCCTGGGTAGAGTGCTGTAGCATCACAGCTCACAGCAACCTCCAATTCCTGGGCTCAAGCGAGTCTTCTGCCTCCGCCTCCCAAGTAGCTGGGACTACAGGCGCCCGCCGCAACGCCCGGCCATTTTTGGTTGCAGCCGTCATTGTTGTTTGGCGGGCCCAGGCTGGATTCGAACCCGCCAGCTCAGGTGTACGTGGCTGGCACCTTAGCCCATTGAGCCACAGGCGCCGAGCCTACCTTCTCTTTTTCAAAGGTACTCATTTTCATAAAAAAGTCTTTTTTTTTTTGAGACAAAGTCTCACTCTGTTGTTCCAGGCTAGAGTTCCATGGCATTAGCCTAGCTCACAGCAACCTCAAACTCCTGGGTTCAAGCAGTTGTCCTTCCTCAGCCTCCTGTGTAGCTGGGACTATAGATGCCCACCACAATGTCTGGCTAATTTTTTTATTTTTAGTAAGAGATGGCGTCTCACTCTTGCTCAGGCTAGTCCGAGCAAGAGTGAGACCCCAGCCTTCTGGAGTCCTAGGATTACATGCATGAGCTACTGCTCCCAGCTTCCCCCCCTCCCCCCACAAGCATTTAGCTGTGAGGTATTTAAGAAAACTTTGTTTGGTTTTTCCTTTTGGAAACTTTCTTTCTGGGTGCTTCCCAGTTACTTTGTGAAGTTCAGAGCAATGCCAGGCATTTATTTCATATTATATAAACATTTCATTATTTCTTTCATTTTTATAACAGCTGAACTTTATTTTGAGAAGAGAAGGATTAAAAGAGAAATAACCTTTTTTCTTAGTAAAGGCCTTCTCTCATCTCCTCCAGAAAATAATCATTAATAAAATTTTTAAAATCCCAAAGGTCCTATTTGATGCAAATTATTTGCAGAGTACTGCTTCTTTTGTGTATTCTTCCAGAGATACTCTTAAGGTATATGCAAACATGATTATTGTTTCTTATCTGTGTAGGAATAGTTATTAAAAATACTACTAGGCCGATGGCTCACCCCTGTAATCCTAGCACTCTGGGAGGCTGAGGCAGGTGCATTGCTTGAGCTCACGAATTCGAGACCAGCCTGAGCAAAAAGCGAGACCCCCGTCTCTACTAAAAATAGAAAAACTGAGGCAAGAGGATCGCTGGAGCCCAAGAGTTAGAGGTTGCTGTGAGCTATGAAGCCACAGCACTCTGCCCAAGGTGACAGCTTGAGACTATGTCTCAAAACAAACAAATATTGCTAGGCATGCAGTGGTTTGCTCCTGTAATCCCAGTTCTTGGGAGGCTGAGGCAGGAGGATCCTTCGAACCCAGGAGTTCATGGTTGTAGTTAGCTATGATTGCACTACTGCACTCCAGTCTTAACAACAAGACTTTATCTCTTAAAAGATAAATACATACACAATTATAAGAGGGACTCCACTTAACAATGCAAACATTGTAAGCTTATTCTTTGTACCCTCAAATTAACCCGAAATAATAAAAAAAAAAATGTAAAAACATTAATATATTTGTCATTTTTTTCACTTCATGTTTAGACTCCTCGGAGACAAAAAAAACTCTTTTGCCGCTATCATGATGGAAATCGGAATCCTAAATTTATTCTGGCTCCAGCCAAACAGGAGGATGAGTGGGACAAGCCTCGTATTATTCGCTTCCATGATATTATTTCTGATGCAGAAATTGAAATTGTCAAAGACCTAGCAAAACCAAGGGTAAATAATTTTTTCTTTTTTCTGTTTAATTTGCTGTACCTGTATATCAATTTTTTCTTTGTAAGATAACAGAAAGGATAATTGATATGGTAATAGCTCCAGAGATAGTTTTAGATATTGTCACCTCACTGTAATGGAGTTGTTAATGACTCTGTGGCAGTTTTTCTCAGTTTATCATCAATGCAAGTGATATACCCTGCACCTGGGTTTTAATCACTGAATTATGAAAATCGTAAATGAGATTTTTATTCACACTTAACAAATTTATGTTGCATCGTCTTTCTGAAAAACTTCTCTATATATTTTGGAGTCTCTTAATCGTAGGGACTACTCAAAACTCAGCTTTTTATGCCTTTTATATTTATCTGAAAGAATACTTGAAGTATTTTTATTCCCTTTTATAGCTATTAGACAGATATAATTTGGCCCAAGCATCATGTTAATTTGAAATGACATCACAGTTTTCTGACTTTTTCTTTTCTTCCTTTTCTTCTTTCTTTCTTTCTTTTTTTTTTGGAAACAGAATCTCCCTGTGTTCCCCAGTGCCCAGTGTAGCTCAGCAACCTCAAACTGCTGGATTCAAGTAATCCTCCAGCCTCAGCCTCTCAATTAGCTGGGACTATAGCCATTTGCTACCACACATGGCTGATTTTTCTATTTTTAGTACAGACGGGGTCTCATTCTTGCTTAGGCTAGTCTTCAACTCCTGAGTACAAGCAGTCCTCCTGCCTCAGCTTCCCAGAGTGTAAGGATTAGAGGCATGAGCCACCACACCTGGCCATACATCATTTATCTTAATAAGAAAAATAATGTAAACCCAATCTTAGAAACTTAGTGTTTAACATAGAAACTCTTCTTCAGTGAGAATGTGGAGAGGACCTGCTTTTGTATTTGGCCATTTTTCGCACCAGTTGTTCTTAAAACATGTTTCATCTTCTTGATTCTAAACTATAAGCTGCCATCACTTTCATAAAGAGATTATAAATAGGGGCAGCACCTGTGGCTCAAAGGAGTAGGGCACCAGCCCCATATGCCGGAGGTGGTGGGTTCAAACCCAGCCCTGGCCAAAAAAAAAAAAAAGAGATTGTAAATAAATGCTGGGTATATAAGCAAACTTTTTTTTCTTAAAGAGACAGTGTTTCTTTCTGTCCCAGAGGCTAGAATGCAGTGATGCAGTCATGGTTCACTTTAACTTTGAACTTCTGGGCTCAAGTGATCTTCCTCTCTCAGCCTCCCAAGTAGTTGGACACTATAGGCATGTGCCACCACATCTTGCTAATTTCTTAAGGGTCTTGCTATGTGACCCTGGCTGATCTTGAACTGTTGGCCTCAAGTGATCCTTCCATTTTGGCCTCCCCGAACGCTGGGATTATAGGCATGAGCCACTGTGCCTGGCTCAATAGTAAATATTTTCAGGCTTTGCAGGCCATAACTTAGGTCTGCATTGTAGTGCAAAAGTATCCAAATATGTAAATGAATGAGTGTGACTGTATTATAATTTAATTTTATTTCCAAAAACAGGCAACAGGCTGATTTTGGCCTATGGGCTGTAGTTTGTTGACCGTTCTTATATCATAAAGGTTTGAATTATCTGGCTATCTGTACTGCAAAATAAACTTAGAATTTTTGTAAAGTTTTACTACTTTTCTAAGTTGGTAATTTTTTTTTCTTTTTAAGATAGAGTCTTGCTCTGTTACCCAGTCTAGAATGAGCTCTCTGCAACCTTGAACTCCTGGGTTCAAGCAGTCCTCTGCCTCAGCCTCCCAAGTAGTTAGGACTCTAGGTTTGGGCACCATGCCTGGATAATTTTTCTTATATTTGTAGAGATGAAGTCTCACTATGTTGCCCAGATTGGTTTTGAATTCCTGGCCTTAGGTGATCCTTCCATCTTGACCTCCCTCAGTGTAAGGATTATAGGGATGAACCACCACTCCTGGCCAGTACTTTTTATTTTTTAATCAAACAAAGATTACATTATAAATGCAAACTCCTGGGCTAATATTAATATGTATAGATGTTGTCCAAGGGAATAATTATAAATCTACTGCCAAACAGAATGTTACTTATGATTATATCAGATTCTGTCATTAACTTTTCAATTCCTATTTTAGTCTTTTATTTATGGTCAGCAAACCTAGTAAACCAAATCTCTTGGTAAAATACTAAGAATTCATTTCAGTCTTACCTCTTTGGGTTAGATGGCCTCAGTCTTCAAAGAAGGTTCCTCCTCTTGGATTGTTTTTAATAAATAATTTTAATGGCCATAAAATTTCATGCTTTTTTTTTTTAAGTTTGAAATTATTGTCTAGCCTGTCATCTTTTTCTTAACCATTTTTAACATTTATGAGTTATTTTTTTGTCTGCCTTTATACTCAGTCCAAGATTATTTCACTGTATTTTACTGAGTGGATTATCTTGAAAGAAGAAAAGAGTAATCTTAAAATGAATTTTAAACAACATTAATCTTTGCAAACAATTTCATCACAAAAAAGAAAATTAAAATCAAACTTTTTGGAATGGATCGTTAACCTCAAATAGACATTCTTACAACTATAAATTAGACTTCAAATTTCAGATATTTCTCCTTTTCTCATGTTCTGTCCTCTAACCATTGAAAGAAATTTAATTTCTAAGCTCTTTGATTTGTGCACAAATGCAAAGCAAAGTAACTTTTTAAAAATACGAAATTCTAAAAAACCACTGGCTTTCAAGGCTCAGCACAAGGTGACTGGAAGAATATAGAGTTATTTTCTCTTTTCATTCTCCTATGTAAAACAACATCAACAACAAACCCCCACCCCCACCCCCCAGAATTCTGTCTGGTTGGATAAATGTGACTAAGTTTTTGTCTTGTAATGCAACTATTTTGACGGTTGGCTTCACAGCTGAGGCGAGCCACCATTTCAAACCCAATAACAGGAGACTTGGAGACGGTACATTACAGAATTAGTAAAAGGTAAGAAATGTGTATGCTGCATATTTTGCCCTCTAATGAGTGTTTTGTACATCCTGCAGGAACTACTATTCATTTCAGGGAAGTAGGTCATTTTCAGTCTCCAGCTCAAGTCACCAGCACTCTGTATATGAACGCATGAATAAACTGCTTTGTGTTTCACAGGTCTTTCCCTTTAACTAGAAGTTCTATTTTTAATCTTTAATTGGTATGTTATTTTAATTTTATCTTTAGAGAAATAATATGCTTTGTATCTTTATTCAGATCAGGTATCAGATGTTCAGGAAATGCCTGATACTTGTTTTCTTTTCCCCTTTTGTTGCCAAATGGGGAAATAAACAGAAGCAGCCTGGTTAATCTTGCTTCTGCATTTGTCTTCCATTCATAAATGTTGCAGTGAGTCACATCATCCTTCCTGGTGATGGAGTATTTTATTTGATTAAACTCACTGACTCAAAACTTGGCAATGAAAAGAATAGAGATATGCTCTGAACTCAGTTTTCCAGAAATTACTTGTGAACTTAGTTGCCTTTTGCTTTACCAGAGAGATTTAAAAATGGTTTTTTGCAGTCAGAGTTTTAATAAATGAATTTTGGAGGACTACTAATTTTTTTCTAAAGTATTTAAAGAACATTAGGCTTCTAGATCTGAGAAAGCTCCTGTGAAACCCAGTGCGATAAATCATTTACATACAGCTTCAAATGATTTTTTTTTAAAAAAAGTGAAAGGACAATAAATCTGTAACAAAAATCTGTCACCCATTTCTCTTGATTTGGAAGTGGCTATTCTTATTGCCACCTTTCTAAATGTTTTTTTGCGGATTTGAAACCATTACCATCCAGACCAATCTGAACCCTTCCAATCACCTGTGGCTTGGCAAAATAAAACAAACAAATCTCAAAATTGCCTGCTACTAGAGTAAGTCCTTGTCCTTTCTCTTTTTTTGTAGCTGAGCCGAGCTACAGTACATGACCCTGAGACTGGAAAATTGACCACAGCACAGTACAGAGTATCTAAGAGGTAAGGGAGTAATGGGTAGAACTTCAGTCATATTTGGACCATTTTCTTTCTTGGGAATCTAATTTTCACAAAACCCATCATATGATTTTTAAGACCTAGATTAGGCATAGATAAATGAAGATATCTGTACTTGAATGTTCATGATGGACTAATAAACAGATATGGTTATAGGACATTTAATGGAGGTTTTCCAGACTAACTTAATAAATTACAAAATGCCTCGTGAGGTTACCCAAACCCTACCTGCTAAGTAAAGTTGTTTTCTGTTAGTGAAGTGTCAGAATTTCTTGAAGACCTTTCATAGAAAAAGGCTTAATTTGGATTCTAGTAAAAGTAGGGGTTTTAAAAAATCTCTGGGTCTTCTTATAGCTGTAGGTATTGAAAAGGTAAATGCCTTGAGTGACTACATAACAAAACCTTTGCAAGGCTCAGCGCCTGTAGCCCAGTGGTAGGCGCTGGCCACATACGCCGGGGCTGGCGGGTTTGAACCCAGCTTGGGTCCGCTAAACAACAATGACAACTACAATACAAAAATAGCGGGCGTTGTGGTGGGCACCTGTAGTCCCAGCTACTTGGGAAGCTGCAGCAAGAGAACCACTTAAGCCGAAGAATTTGAGGTTGCTGTGAGCTGTGACACCACAGCATTCTACTGAGGGCGACATAGTGAGACTCTGTCTCAAAGAAACAAACAAACAAAAAAACTTTTGCAAGTCAATCAGTTTCAAATTTCTTGCTTTTAACAATGTTTAAAAAAATCCAATTAGGTTATTAGTTGATAGATCACTAAAATAATTTTTAAAAATAGGTCACTGTGTAACGTAGGTATATAACTTCTAATGAGCTCACAGAATTGAGTGACATTCCATCAGAACTCGCAGCTCATGAAAATATCTTTTTATTTTATTTTATTTTATTTTTTATTAATTTTTATTTTTTATTAAATCATAGCTGTGTACATTAGTGGAATCATGGGGTTAGAAATATCTTTATGCTGAATTCTGTCTTATTCTAACAATAAGTAATGTTTACCCACAGGTGTAATAACTAATTAGAAATAAATCTATCTCGGCTCGGCGCCTGTGGCTCAACGGGCTAAAGCACCAGCCACGTACACCTGAGCTGGCGGGTTCGAATCCAGCCGGGCCCGCCAAACAATCACGGCTGCAACCAAAAAATGGCTGGGCGTGTGGCGAGCGCCTGTACTTCCCAGCTACTTGGGAGGCGGAGGCAGGAGACTCGCTTGAGCCCAAGAATTGGAGGTTGCTGTGAGCTGTGATGCCACGGCACTCTATCCAGGGTGACAGCTGAGGCTCTGTCTCAAAAAAAAAAAAAAAAAAGAAAGAAATCTATCTCACTAGGAAAGTTTTAATATATTTTTACTTTTTTTTTTTTTTTGAGACCTCCAATTCCTGGGCTCAAGCAAGTCTCCTGCCTCTGCCTCCCAAGTTGCTGGGGCCACAGGCGCCCGCCACAACGCCCGGCTATTTTTTTTTTTTTTGGTTGCAGCCGTCATTGTTGTTTGGCGGGCCCGGGCTGGATTCGAACCCACCAGCTCAGGTGTACGTGGCTGGCGCCTTAGCCCGTTGAGACACAGGCGCCAAGCCTATTTTTACTTTTTGATAGTAATTGTTTAAATCTAGATTAATGTATATGTAATTGTAATAACATACATTCCTGGTTTTCTAACTGTCCTTATATACAACCACCTGCCCTTTTGCTCCAGTAAGTATGGGAGAGAAGAGATTTTTTTTTTCCATGCCCATCACTAGGTTCATGGCTAGGACTCTTACAACAAAAGATTAACAAGAGAAAAGCATGTACACTTATTTATTATTAATTTTACATGACACAGTTGCCTTTAGAAATGGCCCAAAGAAACCACTGTAATTTTATGCTAGGTTTCATGAAAAGTGGGCAGCCAGGCAAAACTATTGGTTGGACAAAGGGAATATAATGTAATGGTAATAAACTGAAGGGCACTTAGCAAGGCCTGTTTGTTCACATACTTCTTGATGACTCTGTGAGGATAAAGAGATTTCTTTCCTCTGGGTAAAAGGATATTTCTGGACTGAAAGAGTTATAACTTAATTTTAGAGGAAGATCAGAGAATTCTTTTATGGCTTGCTTAAGGGGAGAAGGTCAGAGAGACCTTCTGCTTTTGCTGTTTCCTCAAATGCTAAGGTGTCATTTTTTGGGGTAGAGTGCCCTGAACCTTGTCAGAAGACATGAAGAAAATTTAAATTTGTCATAATATGATTTTGATTTTAATCATAGGACCAATTATCCTTAAGGAGCACTAATAGATGATAAAAATTTGCAGGACCTAGTTTGAATAGACATATTTTGAGTTATGATTTTACACTACTTCTGAACATTATAATTAACCCTAATTTTAAGTAAAGCTAATTTTATATTCTATTATAGAAATTTATTCATGCCTGCAAAAATAAACATCTTATTTAACAAAGGTAAACTTAAGCTATTAAATATTTTATCAGTTTATTGCAAGCTTTTAGACATTTCTACTGTCATACAGTTTATAAGAATCTCAGTTCTCCAGATTTGGATGCTTTTAGGAAGCATACAAAACAAAATTTCATGAATTCAGTGTTTTAGAAGACATTTTAGGGAAATTACCTATTTATACATTGAACCTTTTGAAGAAATATCCAGCCCACAGAGTCAATAGATTTTTTTTTTTTTTTAATTTTTAGTAGAAATGGGGTCTTGCTCTTGCTCAGGCTGGTCTCATACACCCGAGCTCAATTGATCCTCTTGCCTCAGCCTCTCTGAGTGTGAAGGTTACAGGCGTGGGCCATCTAACCCAGCTTAGAGTTGATAGACTGTTGACAGCAAATCAGAAAACTGTTGGAAAGTTATTTATTTACAAAACTTATTTTTCTTAAAAGCTAAATATTTCTAAACATTTCAAACTTATTTTTTAAATATTCTAGTTTTATAGCTGTTAGAAGCAGCTTTAGGATTTTTGAGAAAAGCACAGCTGTACTTTATGTTTTATGGTATATGTTATAAATAGCTACAGAGGCATTTAGCCAGTAGTTTTAGAAGCATTGGAACACTGTGAGAAAAACCAGAATAAATTCATTCAATCTTGGTAAAGTATGTAGTGTTTGTGTATCTCTGTGTGTGTGCATTTAAAACAACCTACTGAAAAAGGAATTCTATAGAACAGTGACTTTAGCCTTTACTTTTAGAGAAAATTGCTTAGCAACCCTTTTAAAATCATATAAAAATATATATTGAGGCTCGGCGCCTGTGGCTCAATGGGCTAAGGTTCCAGCCACGTACACCTGAGCTGGTGGGCTCGAATCCAGCCCAGGCCCGCCAAACAAAGACAGCTGCAACCAAAAAATGGCCAGGTGTTGTAGCGGGCACCTATAGTCCCAGCTACTTGGGAGGCGGAGGCAAGAGACTCGCTTGAGCCCAGGAATAGGAGGTTGCTATGAGCTGTGATGCCACGGCACTCTATCCAGGGTGACAGCTTGAGGCTCTGTCTAAAAAAATATATATATATATATACATATATATATATATAGACAGAGAGAGAGAGAGATATCTTAACTGTTAAAGAATTTGCCCCTTTAAATATGTAGCATATTTTATATTTTAATAAATAAAATTATTTTTACTGTTTTGAGAATTAAATAACTATGTAAAGACATCTTCTACCCATCTCTGTAAATCTGAATTTGAAGATTCCCTCAAATGAAATAAACAATTTATGTTTCCCTTTTAAATTACAAGACAACTTAAAAAGTCGGAAGGTGGAAGAAAGGTGGAAGAAAATTTGTGTTCTGGTATTAATTTAATCCCTTTGGGTTTGGGAACATCTGTATTTTGGGAGATACAGAAGGGAATTTCAAATACGTGTATCCTTATTTTGAGAAATTTCTACAAGGTTACATCATCTTTTGTGGAAGTAAAAATTTGTTCCAGCATTCCAGCAAATAGAATTTGGCAAAATATGTGTGGAAATCCTTTACTGTTTTGAAAAAGTTTTTATTTATGTAATTGACCATCTGTTGACTTTTGACAAACCATCTCTGTCTTTTCCAGTATTAAAAAAAAATAAACAATTTACTACAGTTTGTTAATGAAAAAGCTAATAATTTTGGCTAGATCAGAGAAATGGAATTTTAAGTGTTTAAAAGGTAAACATTCAGTTTTGTGCCCTAAAAAGATAGTTTAGTTAGGTGAACTCAAAGTCCAGTTAAACTAATATAAATAATAATGTATGCAATTAAACAATGATTTGTTTAGAATGGCAGAAAAAGCTTTTTTGATTCTGATGGGGGAGTGGTTTTATTTTAGTGATGATTTCATACATTATGGTATTTAAGATTCATAAATGTAATATCCTTATAATATATTTATGCTTAAGATTTTATCTTACCCATATTAGGAGCAAATTAATATTAAAGTATAATAATATTTTTATAATATATATAAAAAAAGAAATCATTTTGAATGATTTCTGGTTTTTTTTTTTTTCTTGAGAAGAGATCTTGCTGTATAATCCTACTGGTCTCAGACTCCTGGGCTTCAGGGATACTGTCACCTTACCCTCCTAAGTAACTGGGATTAGCTCAGTTTTTTTATTTAATTGGCATAGCTTTTAACAAAACTACCTTTTCTCTAATGGGTTGAACAGTGGTTCACAGACTGAGGTAACAGAAATGTGTGGGTCTGTACTGTTAGTGCATAATTATCTTGCCAAGAAGCAAAGGGACTGGGTAAATTCCCAGTCTAGATGATTAGTCTGTGCCAATCATAGAGCATTTAGAAAGGAATTATTGGAAAATTTGGCCCTTGCCACTTTGGGCCCTGAATTAATTTTCTCAAAAAACACATAGTGGTTTTATATTAGCTAATTGGAAAGTTGATTGTTATAAGCTATGTTGATTTGAAGAAGAAGGTAGTCACCAAATTATATTACTGACATTTTTCTTCAGGGATTTTATAGCAGTCTCTGAAACTTTCGTTATGGTATTATCTGTTTACTTGAACATGCCTTCCTTACTCACGTATTAGAAATGTAGCCATGCAGTGTGAGGAAGTTGTTCTCTTACTCAGAGCATTCCAGTGATTTTTTTTTTTTTTTTAGACAGAGTCTTGCTTTGTCGCCCTCGGTAGAGTGCTGTGACGTCACAGCTCACAGCAACCTCCAGCTCTTAGGCTTAGGTGATTCTCTTGCCTCAGCCTCCTGAGTAGCTGGGACTATAGGTGCCTGCCACAATGCCTATAGCACCATAATCTTTTTGTTACAGTTTGGCTGGGGCTGGGTTCGAACACACCACCCTCAGTTATGGGGCTGGCGCCCTACTCACTGAGCCACAGGCACCACCTGTTCCAGTGATATTTTTAAAAAGCATATTAAAATAATAAAAAAATTTTTTAATAGCAGAAACTCATTAATAAGAGAAAAATGTAGAAATGTTATTCAAATTAAATGTACAACTTTGCTCTCAGGGCCTGTCATTAATGTGAAAAAGTAGATATTTGGGGCTATTTAGTTGTTTTTTTATTGTGTGTGTATGGAGACAGAGTCTCACTTTATCACCCTCGGTAGAGTGCCATGGCGTTACACAGCTCACAGCAACCTCCAACTCCTGAGCTTAGGAGATTCTCTTGCCTCAGCCTCCCAGGTAGCTGGAACTACAGGCACCCGCACAACGCCTGGCTAGGCTATTTAGTTTTTTTTTTTTTTTTGAGACAGAGCCTCAAGCTGTCACCCTGGATAGAGTGCTGTGCCATCACAGCTCGCAGCAACCTCTAATTCCTGGGCTCAAGCGAGTCTCCTGCCTCCACCTTTCAAGTAGCTGGGACTACAGGCGCC
The DNA here is from genome assembly GCA_963574655.1 of Perodicticus potto. Taxonomy (NCBI): domain Eukaryota; kingdom Metazoa; phylum Chordata; class Mammalia; order Primates; family Lorisidae; genus Perodicticus; species Perodicticus potto. Next base: position 12,645 of record CAUYRH010179756.1, read on the forward strand.
CGCCACAACGCCCAGCTATTGTTTGGTTGTAGCCGTTGTGGTTTGGCAGGCCCGGGCTGAATTCGAACCCTCCAGCTCAGGTGTATGTGGCTGGTCCCTTAACCTGTTGAGCGACAGGCGCCGAGCTGGCTATTTAGTTTTTAATGGAAAAAAGGGACACATGTAAAGTTATTTGAAGGAAGCAGTCTTTTTTTTTTTTCTAACATTAAATTGCGTTTTACAGGAAAAAGCATTGTATAACTGAGTTGACATTTTCAGTTATATTTGTACAAAAGATAAATGATCTTCAAATGATTTTTCCTATTAAAGTAAAGAGTATAACTTAAAGTACTGAATACTGAAAGAAAAGATTGATTTCTGGTGATTTAATTAAATGCAAGAATAAAACTTCCAGGTCCTAGAAGAATGGACCTTTGTTACAGTGTAATGGTCACTACCATGTCAATTCAGAGTGAATTTTTTTTTTTTTTTGTAGAGACAGAGTCTCACTTTATCGCCCTCGGTAGAGTGCGGTGAAGTCACAGCTCACAGTAACCTCCAGCTCTTGGGCTTAGGGAATTCTCTTGCCTCAGCCTCCCGAGTAGCTGGGACTACAGGCGCCTGCCACAACGCCCGGCTATCTTTTGATGCAGTTTGGCTGGTGCCGGGTTTGAACCCCCCATCCTCAGTATATGGGGCCGGTGCCCTACTCACTGAGCCACAGGCGCTGCCCCAGAGTGAAATTCTTAGGCTAACTGAAAGGTCTAAGATAATAGCATTGAAGACAGAGTAACATTGTTTGTTAAGGATGGGATCCAGATGAAAAAATTGTTATAAATGAATGTAGTTTTTCAGCTAGGAAGAGTCTTACTTCTTTATTTGTTATTATTATTTTTTAGAGATAGGATCTTGCTTTGTTACCCAAGCTAGAGTACAGTGGTACAATTATAGCTCACTGTAACCTTGAACTCCTGGGCTCAGCCTCCCAATTAGCTAGGATTATAGGCACATATGCTTGGCTAATTTCTTTCTTTCTTTTTTTAATTTTTGGAGATGAGGTCTTACTATGTTGCCCAAGCTGGTCTCAAATTCTTGGCTTCAAGCACTCCTCCCACCGCTCCCTCCCAAAGTGCTGGGGTTACAGGCACCATGCTCAGCAGAAGAGTCTTATATGTTGAGGAGGTTTTTACATGAAAGTCAAATTAAGTGAAATAACTTTCCATATATCAGTAGAATTCATTTTTCAGTGTAGTGAGTATAACATAACCACAATTAAGATGACAGGGTTTTGTTTTGTTTTTTCAACTTACTATCAACATCTGCTTTATCTGCTAAGCCTCAAACCCTTTACTGCAGCGGTTCTCAACCTGTGGGTTGCAACCCACAGGAACTGGTTTAAAGGACCATGGCATTAGGAAGGTTGAGAACCACTGCTCTACTAAGATTTTTTTCTGCTGTAATAAGCAGTGTAAATTAAAACTTAAAAAATTTAAACTATTGAAATCAAAACATTTTGCCTCTCAGATTAACAAAGAATAGAAAGGTTGCTACTGGCAGAAATTTTATGAAATAGGTAAGTATACATCGTGCAACTTTTTTGGAGGGAATTTTGACATCATTTATCAAAATGTAAAAGTCATCTAGTAATTCCACATCTAGAAATTAATCTTACAGAGATATTCCCACAAGTGTACAATGATAATAGCTATAGAATTTTTGTTTAAATGATGTTTGTAGGCTGGGTGTGGTGCCTCTCACCTGTAATCCTAGCACTCTGGGAAGCCGAGGTGGGTGGATTGCTTGAGTTCACAAGTTCAAGACTAGCCTGAGCAAAAAAACAAGACCCTGTCTCTATTAAAATATACCTACGGGAGGGGCGGTGCCTGTGGCTCAGCGAGTAGGGCGCCGGCCCCATATACCAAAGGTGGCAGGTTCAAATCCGGCCTCGGCCGAACTGCAAAACAGAAAAATAGCCGGGCGTTGTGGCGGGCGCCTGTAGTCCCAGCTACTTGGGAGGCTGAGGCAAGAGAATCGCCTAAGCCCAGGAGTTGGAGGTTGCTGTGAACTGTCTCACACCACGGCACTCTACCCAGGGCGATAAAGTGAGATTCTGTCCCTACAAAAAAAAAAAACCCAAAAAAACAGACCTAGAGGTAGAATTGTTACATTATATGGTAAACCTATCTTTAACTTTTTTAGGAACCATCAGACTATTCTCAAAGAATTAAAAGCAAGGAATCACAGATTCTTGCACACCAATGTTTATTAATAATAGCCAAAAGGTAGAAGCAACCCAAATGTCCATCAGCAGATAAATGGAAAACATGTGATATATACAGATAATAGAATATTATTCAGCCTTAAAAAAGGATGAAGTTTTGATACTTGCTATAATAAGAATGAATCTTGAAAACGTTACACTAAGTGAAATAAGCCAGACCTGACAAATACGATTCTTATTATAGGAAGTGTCTAGATTAGGCAAATCCATATAGACAGACACTAAATAGAGGTTACCAAGGGCTGGGGTTAGAGAGAGACAGGGATTTATTGTCCAGTGGGTACAGCATTTCTGTTTGGTATGATGAAAAACTTTTGGAAATGGAGAGTGGTAATGATTGTACAACCTCGTACCACTGAATTGTACACTTAAAAATGGTTAAAATGCTAAGTGTTATGTCATGTAATTTACCATAATTTAAAAAATAGTTAAAGTGGTTAATTTTATGTTATTTTACGTATTTTACCATAATATTTTAAAATGAGGTAGTGCTATATTGGATTGAGTTGAAAAGATGCCAGAAATATTTTCAGGGGAAAGTATATATGTATATGGAGCTAGGAGATTGGTGATGGGTAGACTACTTTTTTTTTTTTTTTAATCATAGCTGTGTACATTAATGCAATCATGGGGGACAATGTCCTGGTTTTATATACAATTTGAAATATTTTTTTCAAACTGGTTAGCATAACCTTCATGGCATTTTCTTAGTTATTGTGTTAAGATATTTATATTTTACACTTAGTAAATTTCACATGTACCCTTGCAAGATGCACCGTAGGTCCCACCAATTGCCCTTCCTCCACCCATCCTCCCTCCTCCCCCACTTCTCTCCCCAGACTTCCTTTTTTTTTTGTAGAGACAGTTTCACTTTATGGCCCTCAGTAGAGTGCTGTGGCGTCACACAGCTCACAGCAACCTCCAACTCCTGGGCTTAGGCGATTTTCTTGCCTCAGCCTCCCGAGTAGCTGGGACTACAGGCGCCCGCCACAACGCCCGGTTATTTTTCTTGTTACAGTTCAGCAGGTGGGTTGAACCCACCACCCTCAGTATATGGGGCCGACGCCCTACCAACTGAGCCTTAGGCGGTGTCCCCTTAGACTACTTTTTTTCTTTTTGTGACAGAGCCTCAAGCAGTCATCCTGGGTAGAGTGCTGTGGCTTCACAACTCACAACAACCTCCAATTCCTGGACTCAAGTGATTCTCCTGCCTCCACCTCCCAAGTAGCTGGGACTACAATCGCCTGCCACAACGCCCCGCATTTTTTGGTTGCAGCCGTCATTGTTGTTTGGCGGGCCCGGGCTGGATTTGAACCTGCCAGCTCAGGGGTAGGTGGCTGGCATCTTAGCTGCTTGAGCCAAAGGTGCCGAGCCTAGGCTACTTGTTTATTTTTATTTTTTATTTTTTGCGGTTTTTGGCCGGGGCTGGGTTTGAACCTGCCACCTCCAGCATATGGGGCCAGTGCCTTATTCCTTTGAGCCACAGGTGCTGCCCCTAGGCTACTTTTTTAAAGAAAAATTCTCTTTGTTTTTATGCAGAGGGAAAAAATGTTAAGAGTATAATTCATATTTGTTAATATTTATCTAATATTGTTCATTGTATATGAAACTAGGGAAGTCACTTCATATACTTTTATATTGTTTGACATTTTTATAGTAAACATTTCTTTTTTAAAAACAGCATTATTGAGATACAATTCACATACCGTACAGTTCACCCATTTAAAGCATACAATTCATTGGCTTTTAGTATATTCAGAGAATTGTACAGCTATCACCACAATCAATTTTACAACATTTTTATTACCTCAAAAAATATTTTCATCACTCCAGAGTGAGTGGTACATTGACATACTAGGTTAGTTCTACCAGGAACTCAGTCAGCATTGGGAGAAATAAATTTCAAATATATTTATCAGCTATAGTCTTTACAACAATTAATATTCTTTGATTCTTTCTATTTCTGTTACATTGAGGAGGAATTCTACTCAGCGAGTCTTGATAATTTGGAGGAGATCACCAGTCAAATAATTTCAGTAAAACAGGAAACATTTTGGATTTGTTTCAAGAAGTCTTTTGGATTTGTTTATTCATTCAGCAAATATATATATTTATTGAGTATCTACTATGTGCCAGGTATTAGAGGTTCTGCAGATATAGTACTGAGAAGAAACAGGCAGAATTTATATGTAGTCAGATGAAAGTGGCTTACCTTACTCAAACAATATATTAATGTAAAACTATTACTATGATAAAAGCTACAGAAGAAGGCTATATGGGATCATAAAAGCATTTTAGGGGCAACTGTCTTCTCCACTTCCAGGTGCTTAGAGGTGGTCAGGTTATAAGTGCTTATCAATGCTTAGATTCTTGGAGAGCTATGAGAATCCGAGGACAGTTCTTTTTAGTTAGTTTTTTTTTTTTTTTTTTTTGAAACAGAGTCTCACTCTGTTGTTTCCAGGCTAGAGTGCCCTTGCATCCTCACAGCAGCCACAAACTCCTGGGCTCAAGTGATCCTCTTGGCTCAGCCTTCTAAGTACCTGGGACTACAGGCACCCACCACCACACCTAGCTAGTTTCCTATTTTTAGCAGAGACGGGGTCTTGCTCTTGTTCAGGCTTGTCTTGAACTGAGCTCAAGTGATCTGCCAGCGTCAGCTTTCCAGAGTGCTAGGTTTATAGGTGTGAGCCACTGTGTCTAGCCCCCAGGACAGTTCTGAGAGTTTAACTGTCACTACTCTTCACTTTCCTAATCACTAGTAGCATCCAGCAGGTGCTTTGATCCGGTTACATGTCGTAGGTGCCACAGAGGTGTCACAGGCTCAGTTACTTTCATGAAGAACATCTTATTTCCATCATCAAAGAAAATATTAAGAGTATCTGTAGACAAAGATACTTCTTCACTTTTGAAAGAAAAGTGCCAGCTGGACATAGGCAAAAGATGATGCCCACCAGGATAGGCCTTTTCTGATTCCTGCAGTGGGGACAGATGACCTGCTGCGGGTGACCCAAGCTGTGGTAGATAATTCTGTAGAGGAAGACTGTTGTGCTGCAACAGCTGCAAGGCTACACATTCCTGAAGATGTAGTTCCATCACTCAGGAAATGGAAAAAGGCTAGAATAAAGGTACATGACTATTCTTTTTTTTGAAACAGTCTCAAGCTGTCGCCCTGGATAAAGTGCTGTGTTGTCATAGCTCACAGCAACTTCCAACTCTTGGGCTCCAGCGATACTCTTGCCTCAGTTTTCTTTTCTTTTCTTTCTTTCTTTTTTGAGACAGAGTCTTACTATGTGACCCTCGGGGTAGTATCGTATTGTGGCATCATAGCTCACAGCAACCTCCAGCTCTTGGGCTTAGGCAATTCTCTTGCCTCAGCCTCCCGAGTAGCGGGACTACAGGCGCATGCCACAATGCCCGGCTATTTTTTGGTTGTAATTTTCATTGTTGTTCGGCAGGCCTGGGCTGGATTCAAACCTGCCAGCCCCAGTGTATGTGGTTGGTGCTCTATCCGCTGAGCTACAGGTGCTGAGCCCAGTTTTTCTAGTTTAGCTAGTCTCAAACACATGAGCTCAAGCTATCCATACGCTTCAGCTTCCCAGAGTGCTAGGATTGCAGGTGTGAGCCACTGCACCCGGCCAGTATCTATCTATTTTTCAGGGAGTCTAGAGGCATAGAAACTATTACTCAGGCATTCTACAGAGGGGCATACTCTTGAGCTTGTTGAAAGTTGAGAGTGAGAGTTAATGAAAGATTGCAGACAGCTTTGGATGTCCAACCAACAGTATTCTGTTTCTGACAGACATTACTGTAAAGGCAAGTGTTGCTGAGGAAAGAGATATGCACATTGGTGTGGTGGTGAGACATGGCAGTGTGGGGCTAACAAATGAGAAGACGGTAGTCTCATCATATCCTTCAGCACGCTGTACCTGCCCTCTTTAAATCTGAGGATTTTTAAGGAAGACCAAACCTCAGAATTTTTCCGGTAGTCTAGTTTCATTTTAACAGTAAAAGTAACTTACTTTAAAACTACATCTAAAAATAGATGCAAGGACACTCTAGCCTGATCACAACAAATATTCCTCAGTACTCGGAGGGATTGCTTCTAGGACTGTCAATGTGTATCAAAATCCTTGCATATTCAATTCTCACAGCTGGCTGTGTGGCAACTACATAGGACAGTGGTTCTCAACCTTCCTAATGCCGTGGCCCTTTAATACAGTTCCTGTGTGTCATGAGAGAACTGATCTAGGAAAGTCAGTTGAGGACCACTGATCTAAGAAAAGTCAGCATTCTGTATATGCAGGTTTGCATGCCAAGATTTCCACATATAAGTGGACTCATTTATACAGTGGACTGTACACATCCATATATGTATGCAAGTGTATATATGTGTGTATATGTTCAGATTATATTCCACAGGTACATAAGTGGAAAAAAGATCTTGAAGGAGAAATTAATTTTAAAATCTATTACCTGGGCTTGGCGCCTGTAGGTCAGTGGGTAGGGCGCCGGCCACATACACTGCGGCTGGCAGGTTCAAACCCAGTCAGGGACAACTACAACAACAACAACAAAAAATAGCCGGGCATTGTGGCAGGTGCCTATAGTCCAGCTACTTGGGAGGCTAAGGCAAGAGAATTGCTTAAGCCCAAGAATTTGAGGTTGCTGTGAGCTGTGATGCCACAGCACTCTACCGAGGGTGACTTAGTGAGATTCTGTCTCAAAAAGAAAGAAAGAAAATTGCCTTACTAATGGAAAGGTACATTGATATAATTAGCTAAAATAGAGATATGATTCCTTTTTTTTTTTGAGACAGAGCCTCAAGCTGTCACCCTGGATAGAGTGCCGTGGCATCACAGCTCACAGCAACCTCCAATTCCAGGGCTCAAGCGAGTCTCTTGCCTCTGCCTCCCAAGTAGCTGGGACTATAGGCACCCACCACAACACTCGGC
>CAUYRH010179762.1:0-10622 GCA_963574655.1 Perodicticus potto
CAGGGGGCCAATTCTCTGTCCCTCAGACCGTCGGAGGGCCGGACTACAGTTTAAAAAAAAACAAAAAAAACTATGAACAAATTCCTATGCACACTGCACATATCTTATTTTGAAGTAAAAAACAAAACGGGAACAAATACAATTCACGCCAACGCATGTGGCCCGCGGGCCATAGTTTGAGGACCCTTGCCCTGGGAGCTTTGTTCTGTAGCTCCTCATTCTGAAACTTGCCAAGAAAGGGCAGTGGGGCACAGGGTATCACAGACCATGTTTTAACAGTGATTACCCAGTTGCCGCTCGTGTCCTACTGGTCTGGGCAAATCTCTGGGCCATACTGACTTCAAGGGGACAGTGAAAACCTACCACATGCTGCAGATCAGAAATATTTGGAGAACAGTATTAATGACTACCACAGGGATCTTACAGTTTACAAAGCATCTGTCATAATGATTACCCAACTTAATCCTCACAATTCCAAGATACCAATTCATTCATTAAATGTGCTAATTCAATTATAAGGCATCAGTAAACAGCAACAAAAACAGAGAAACCCAGTGTTAACAGTTTGGGCAGCTCTGCCCACTGCTGAGAGCGCCTGAGCAGATGAGGTGAGAGGGGAGTCTGCTGTTTGCTCGTCTTGAGAGGCACCTCCCCTTGACACGTGTGGGATTCTGGTTTTGATAAAGGTATTTTTTTTGTACGTGGCCTCCGAATGTCCAAACTTGATTTTTAGCTAAAAAGGTGTCTTCCAATATCGGAGGAAAAGCGTTCATCCCCGCCTCCCACCGGTGAAAGAGTCCAGCATACTCCCTGCCACTCTTCCCCAGGGAGACTAATTGAGACTGTACCATGATTTCTGCCTTCTGGGCTGACTTTAGAGTAACCCAATGACGGGAGTTGAGACTCCACTTTATCCTCTAAAACAGGATACAGGTTCTCAACCTTCCTAATGCCGTGATCCTTTAATATAGTTTCTCATGTTGTGGTGACCCCCAACCATAAAATTATTTTCATTGCTACTTCATAACTGTAATTTTGCTACTGTCATGAATTGTTAAGTATCTGATATGCGGGATGGTCTTAGGCGACCCCTGTGAAAGGGCCGTTCGACCCCCAGTTTGAGAACTGCTGCTCTAAAAGATGAGGGAATGAACAAAGTCTCGACAACCAAGTAATAAGGAGTGTCTCTTCTCTTTGAGGCAAGTCCCCTGCGAAGGGGTATAGCTCAGAGGCAGCTAGAGAACTAGGGGAGCGGCCTATGGCTCAGTGTTACCTACCTCTTCCTCAGTGGAGATGACAGGGGGCTGAGGAACAGCCTTCACTCTTCATCATTAACCCCTCACAGGAGGGTTTTGGTTTCAAAGCCTGACCACTGGATGTCAGGCTTTGGGGGAAAGAAAACGGAGATGGTTTATTGATCCTACCTAATTATGCTAACGTAACTCAGGTGAGATTTGCTACCCAGCTGGCTTAGGGTATGTCAATATGTCTGAAAAAGCTTACTAAACTTTCACTTATCTGACTACACCAATAAATATTTATCCTTCTACATCTCTACAAATAATTCATTAGAGAGTACTGTGATATTGATCACAATCCTTTCTCTTGATTTAAAGATTAAGAGGGAGTGGTCAACTTCTATATCCAGCGATTTCTACACAACCTAAAAACATCCCTCTAACAAAACAACTGGAAATGGGTAAGAAAGTAAGTAGGACAAACGTCTTTTTTAAATGCATAGCTAAGGTCACAGGAAGCAGGGGAGACATGAGGATGTGAAGGGATTGGACAGTCTGGACGTAACAGGATGTGCTTTAACATTTGAGGCCAGGACAGAGGGAACAGGGGGAAGAGGTGGGATAGAACTGAGATTTCTACACAAAGCCTGAACCTTCGGAGGGCCCACCCCAAGGGGCACACGGATGTAAGCGTGTTCTTTTCTGCATTTGATGAAAGTGAGGTAGGGTGGACTAAGTTAACAGGCTTTGTGGGCCTTTCCCACCCCTCTCCTTAAGGTTTGGAACCCTGTTCTCACTCGCTTGTCCTAGACCTCGGGCAGATTATATGACCTTGTACTACCTCACTTGCCCTGGTTACACTACTGAGAAGAATGGATACATTTAGTGCAAAGCAGTTCTTAGCACAGTACCTGGTTAATAAAAGCATCTCAAGTTCAACAGACTTTTCCTTAAGAAAGTCAAGATATGGTTATGCATTATCTGCAAATTTAATGAAAACGAAATACACTTCATCTTCAGTTGTAAAAAGACCAGGATTTCACAGCCTTTTCAGATGCTAATCAAATGATTAGGAAAAAATAGTCTAAAATTAGCAAAGGTTTAGAATTTCCTCCACAGTTTTATCACTAAAATAATGGGAAAAAATGTTCTGATAACTATCAAGTTTTATATCCTCATTATCTTAATGCCACTGGCACAGTTCAAAACAGTTTTTATTTGGGGAAAACTGAAAACCAAGTGGGATTATAAAAAAAAAAACACTAGGTACTATATATATACTAATAAGGAAGAAATACCCTCCCTTGGAATGGGACAAAATAACAAACTGAATGACCTTGAACAGAACTTGGTTATCTCTGGGCCTTGGTTTTCTTGGAAACTGAGGGTTTGAAATCAATGACTTCTGGGTCCCTTCCAGCACATTCTCTAATTTTATGAGTTATCCCAATTGCAAAAGAAACTACCCATTTGGCCCTCCTACTCCTCAAAAACAGGTAAGAAACAAAGAATCAGATTCTTGTTTAGAATTAAAAGTGCTACATGACTGCTAAGGTTAAAACTCCTCTTTCAAAAATCGAAAAGGTTGAATCATCAGAGGATAAAACCCATCACCACAGCAAATCCAAAGTGGATTTCCAACCTAGTAGAAAATCTGAATTGACAAAGCATGCAAAAATTAGCTTCACATAGTACCCTGTAAGTGCTCAGTGGTTTAAGTGTTTATTGTTTATGCTGCAAGCAGCAATGAGGCTGGAAGTATGAATGTGATATGTCCAGAAACCAGAATCTTCATTCAACAAGGAGTCTTCAAGTAGAAATAATGAAACTACAGAATTAGAAATTCTTAATCTGAATTGTTTTAATTGTTTTAACAACATGGGGAGGGGGTATGGGGATAAATCACCAACTGTCAATTTTAGGTTTCTGTTTCCAATTTTTCACAATCACTAAATTTACATACAATTATGGGTTATGCTTCTCCATGTTCACAGTGAAAGACATTTTTCAAATAACTTGTGATGTAAAATGGAACTTAAGAAAAAAAATCACTTAAAAAATCAAATCTTATATAATGGAAATACTTTAACCACAGCATTCACACATTTGACTGTGGATTCCAAACCCTTATCTAAACAGAGGCAACGCAATTAAACTGCCTTCACTCAAAATGGTGTCAGAAGGCAACTACCCTATTTACTAGCCACTGATAAGTTATGACAACACTATTTCATAGCCTGTCACCATATTTCTTTTAACGCCCCCAGCACTAGGATTTAGGATTTCCTCAACTAAGGGCTTATCTCAAATGCTTTAGTATATGAACAGTAAAAAATCAGAGTTGCAAAGCCACATTCAGAAACTAGATAATGACTTGGAAATAAAAGAGGGGAAAAGTGATGAACTGCCACTTATCTGTTCTTCTAAGTTTTCTATTTTCTATTAAAGAGCAAAACTTTAAATGCTAACTACAAAAGTAAATCTAATAGGCCTAGAAATTCTGTAGGCAACCCAATCACCATGGAAAATTTTAGATCACTACTAGTAGGTCTTTGTATTGTTCAGATGTAACTAATGGCAATAAATATGAAAATAAGACAGATTCTATTTCTAACTACTAGAGAAAATCTGGCAAAAGACACCTAATAATCCTTTTTACAATGAAAATGACTTAAAAAAAGATTCCCTACATCTCATACCTATAGAAAAGTTATCAGTATTTCTTTTTAATATGACATAATAAGCTAATTATTTTGTATATACCACTCAAATATTATTTCTCTCTCTTCTCAGACTGGAAAAAAAAAAGAGAGAGAGATGCTATGGATAAAAAAATGCTTGTTGCATGCCATGCAGTTCTGCATCTCCTGGCCGTCTAAGCACATACCTGTCTCACTGGCCTAGCCATGCCCGGATCCCCTCAGGAGACTAAAAAGGAAGAGCAAAATAAGGCCTTTCCCTGGAAATTTAAATAGGATCCTTAGAAGAGTACACGCCATGCTCAGTTTTTCTCATAGACATTGGTCATTTATTTGTAATAAGTAATCAGAAACTGACTTCAGCAGATTATGGTTATCTATAAACACTGTCACAGACACCACACTGTTAATTCATAAGTATGGCCTTTCCATGAAAAGCTTAATGACTCCTTTCCAAAGTACAGTCAACAGACCCTTTCTGGGGACTTCCTTTCACACATTACCTGAACATACTCAGGAAAACATTCAGGTTATAAAATCCTCTAGTCCAGGGGTTCTCAACCTGTGGGTCTCGACCCACAAGAACTGGATTAAAGGGCTGCGGCATTAGGAAGGTTGAGAACCACTGCTCTAGACATACAGCATTATCAACATTTACATGGGGTCCCTTTCCTGGTGGTTTCAACTAAGAATCCCAAGTCAGGGAAAGCCAGACAGATCTCTGGAAGAGATCAATATATGTTTCACAGTTCATGTAAAGACTAAAGCTTTACTTTTCTCAGGCCCCACATGCCATTTAATCCTATCTGTAACAGTGTTAGAAGAATGCCACTTACAAGCCCCAATGGGACCGGTGTTGGTCATGTATTACTTCATTTAGTGAATCCAACCACTCTCACCAACTATTATAACCAGTCCTCCTTTTACAAATGAGAAAGCAGGTTAGGTAAGTCACACATCTAGATCTTACAACTACATTACGGCAGAGGTGAGATTTAATGCTGGAGTTAGTCTGCTTACAGTTCACTCACCACACTGTATGCCTACACCATTTCAACTACAAATATTTAGGCAATCTGGTTTCGAGCCTTGTTAAGAAAAAATCAACCAGGAGGTCTAAGAAGGTAAGAAGTTCTCCCACCACTAGTGAGAATGGTACTACAGACAGTGATATGTGACATGGCTCTAGCCCTTAATGGAACTCAAAGCTTAGCAGAGAAAACAGCCTTGAATACTTGAAAAGATTCCAGGAAGAGATGGAAGAGACAATCCATCAGCATCATGGCTTCATGTCTTGGGGGAAAGTAGTTTAGTGTAAATAAACAGGACAGAATGTATGGTTCACCTTGGAAATATATTTCTAATTCCCAAACTGAGGAAGTGACTCTTGGATTATATTCATTTCAGACTAGTCATATAGTGCTCTATTTTTAAAAACATAGCCAAGAAATTATTACATCAAAAACCAATACTAATAAAACAGGGCACCAGAAAAAAAAAAAAAGTATCTCCTTATTAGACCCTTGTATTACCATTGAAGGAAAGAGGACCAACACCTAAGGGAAGTCCCTTTTCATGTCCATTTTCTCGTAAACATTAAACCAGAATAGAAAACAATTAGACCTACATTGTACACATAGGTAACTTTTCAAATGTTAAGATATACATGACAATCTTAGAACCATGCAGCTGATCAAAGGCCCCAACCATACTTTATCTATCCAAGCTCCCCTGGTACCCAGCTCAGAGAAAATGGCACCCAATAGTTGAGCACTTAGCCAGGCAGAGTCAAGTAGAGCAGCTCTGCTTTAAAAAAACAAACAAAAAAAGGCCACATGATGATCTTAGGCCTTAGTTCTTCTGAAATAAGGGAAGAATGCAATTTAGCCCACAGATGAAAACCTACAACTATGAGGTTCAGTTTTGATTTAGGATGCTGATGAGTTTCTTCCTATCGATCACATAAGTTGCTGATTGCTTTCCCTTTTTCTCTCTATGCTGACCATTTTTTCCATTGTCTTTGGTTCACTATTGTTTCTAGGTTAAGAACAGGACTATTTACTGTCCAAGAGCTACTTCAACTGTTTAAAATTTCTTGATAACAAAACATATTTAGTATTATACTTCTCAAAGCTAACAGAACAAAAACTGGGGCAAATGTGAACTTCTAAAACTTTCTTTACCTCTGAAATAACTTTCACCAAAGCTGACATGAGCCTGATACTAATAAATCACTTCAAGGAGACACCTCTAAAGCAGATGGCATGTTCTGCAAAAATGAACACCCCTGTGTTTCTCTAAGGCAGTGTTTTTCAACATTTTTTATCTCACAGCACACTTGAACCTATAAACTTCTGCACACTTAAATTACACTGAGCAAAAGGAAAGTAAAAACAACATACTTACTGTACTTTGAACTTCTTCCAATAATAATGCAATTCATGATCTTTAATAAAAATTTTCACAGCCCACCTAAGAACCTCTCTTGGCACACAGGTAGAAGGTATTTAAGTATCTAAGGTAATTAAGTATCTCTAGAGAGGTCAGGGAGGTACAGATTCAAGCATGTAAAGCTTAGACAACACTGCAAAGTCATCAGTTCAGTCTCTCTTAAATGAAAAAAGGTAAACAGTAAGAAAATAAAATGTAAGCTATAATTCAAACTACAAAAAGTTTTGTCAATATAATTAATATTGGGAAGAAATGATTACACAAAACAGCCAAATATAAAGCTTTACGAATTTTAGTATTTCATAACATGATCATCAGTATGTTTTTATAGTAAGCAAAAGTAAGACTGTACACTGAAAAACAAATACACTAAGGCTATTGCATACACTCAACACAAACCAGTGATGCAATTTTAACCATTTCTTCAGCCTCGGTAGAGTGCCATAGCGTCACAGCTCACGGCAGCCTTCAGCTCTTGGGCTTAGGTGATTCTCTTGCCTCAGCCTCCCCAGTAGCTGGGACTATAGGCGCCTGCCACAACGCCCGGCTATTTTTTTGTTGCAGTTTGGCTGGGGCCGAGTTTGAACCTGCCACCCTCAGTATACAGGGCTGGCGCCCTACTCACTGAGCCACAGGCGCCACCCCTAACCATTTCTTTTATAATTACTATACAAGTTTATCGTTTGTTAAAGACCGCAATGTTTCCCTTTTTAGGAATATCAGCATTGGTGAATTTGGGGTATTTAATGTTAGGTTCTCTGCTAAGGCCCAAAACAGTGCTAGTGCCACAATGCTGAAATACCTCCCAACATCTAATCTTAACAATTTTTCTTTATATAATCTAAAATAAAACACACGTATCTGTAATCATTAAAATAAATTTCCATCCATTAATGTTTTCCAATAGATCATTCTTTCAAATTAATAGTATGCCTCATTTCAGCCTGATTCTACCTCAGATTTGGCTACGCCAACATTTCTACTTCAAATTGCTCAGCCATTCTTTACACAGAAGTCTACAGCACTGAAATGAAGGTGCCTCTCAGGGAAGTCACCATGTCTGTTTCAGTAATTGACATGAGAAAAATCCACTGCTTCAAGATGAGTTTATGGGTAGAGCTGCCATGCAAACCTCAACACACTGAAAGCATTACACCTCGAATACAAACATCATTTGCTCGGATAATTCTTTCAAATGACACAAAATACAACACACAGTATGACTCCATTTATGACCTTCTGAAAAAAGAGTAAAATAATAAAGTTTGATGATTGCCAAGCACTTGAACTGAGAGAAGAGTATTAGTTATAAAGGGGCAGGGGGAGTTTTGGGTGATAAAAATACTGCGTATTGATTATAGTGATTATACAACTGCATACATTTGTCAAACTTTATCAAACTGTAGATCTAAAGGGGTGTAGTTTACTATAAGTAAATGATATCTCAATAAAGAAGAACGTTAAAAACCATTTCTAAACTGTGACTCGGCATGAAAGGCTGTTAATCTTTAAAAAAATTCTTAGAGCCTGGAAACTAAAATATACTCAGTCCACAAAAAAATTTTCCCTGATTTACCTAACTCAGAAGGAAATGTTTCTGTCCAAAAGCTGTCCAGAACACAGCTTAAATTAAAAATTCTAAATTTCTAGTTGGGAAATTTCATACAAATTTAAGATTTGCAGCTTTGAAACACCACAAGGCATTCTAACATGGTAACCACTGGTTAGGGACAGGGATGTACACCCACCCCAGCCCTCCCAACTTTGCACGGGTCACATTTAACTTACTTGGCTACTATTTCCATCACTTTTCTGGCAGGTGTAGAAATGTCAATTTCAAAGACTTGCCTAATCTTAACCAATCTTTCCTTTCTAACTTCTAAAAGCACTCTGCACCTTTCTTTACCACATTCATCACAACTTGCTTTGTATTATTATAAATCTTTGCACACAAATTTTAAACCACAATGAGACCACAATTTGAGCAGGTCCCTGGTCATCACACGACACCTTCCAGAGCTAGAGCTTAATAAAATAAACAATGGTCAGTACCATGAATCAATTTATACAAAAATTCTACAAGGGAATACCACCACCAAGTAAAGTAAAACCGCCATCAGAAGAAAGATTTTCTCAAATTATCAAACAATGTCAACTGGTTTTCCCACGTTTAGGACTAGAGTTCTCAATTAGGTTCAATTTACACCAGTCTACAAATTACAAATAAGGAATCTACAAAAAAAGTTCTCTTTTCAAATAGAAAGTAAGGCCACATAGTAATTAAAAAATCTAAGAAACTTGGCAAACATACGCAATTCCAAGGCTTGCACTAAACACAGCATGTAACTAATGACAGAGGTGGCTAGAGAGGGCTATTTTTGCTGGCTCAAGATTAAATAAAATACCCTAGCAATGAGTCCAGAGTCCAAGTGAGAGAATTCACACTGAACAAATCATGAATATTTCCAGTCTTACCACTAATATCGCAATACCTATTAAGTGATTAAAAGTCATTGCAATTAATAAGTTCTCAATAAACATGTTCAACTTAATTGGTGACAAGATGAACCGACTACTTATCCAACTGTTACCAATAGGGAAATTTATTCAAAGACACACAGCAGCAGAGCGCAAATGTTTTTAAAGGCCACTAAAGATGCAACTCCCACCACTTTCTCTAATAATAAAAAAAAAAAAAACTGCAAAAGTCAAATCCATGCTTATGTACAAGTATCTACTCCATCCACCAACTTTATTTTTTAAATTGAACACTGATAAAAACTGCACTTGAAATAATATACATGTAGGGTAGTTTCACACTACAGCAATTCTGGAACTGTAAGAAAATGTTTATAATTAATATTCCTGTATCCTTTTTAATTTTTTAAATGTTATTAATGAGTTCTGGATGCACTTAAAACATGTGGGGTGAGGTCTCCAAAGATTAACACTGCCTAAGGTCTAAAAAGGTCTTTCCTCAGCCCTAACACACAAAGATGAAGACTCTCATGTAATAACTAGGTACCTTAAAATTATAGTAAGAATATGAACCAAAGGAAGCTACAGCTACTTTAAGAGAGGTTAATGTAAACTTAGACTCCATTAAGAGAGATGATGGCATTTCTCTGGCCCTCTGTAAAATCTAAGTTATACAAGTTCAACTGCAGTTTGCCTTTCTTAGACCATTCTACTCACAGCAATCCTGAGAACATGTGGCAGCAGTTAGTCAAGCATGTTCAGGACACCTAGAAACTATCTAAATAAGGGTAAGAGAAAAAGAAAACAGGGTACTCGGCCTCAGTAAGAGTATGGGAAGATGACAGTTAACTCTAAATATCTAAATTGCCACCAGAGAGTAGAACAAGCAGACTTTAATTTCAGTAAATACACAATAAAAGAAAAAATTAGAATGAAGTAGTTACTTTGTGAATGTTAAAATTTAATTTTCTTTTTCTATACCACAAAGGGATTATTTGATAGTTACAACCCTATTTGACCAATGGGACTTTTAACAACTTCAGTGTTCAACTGCCAAATCTTTAAGATAAAGGAGTTACAGAAGACAAGTTTTAAAAGCCACACTTTTGCCAGTAACATCCAAGTTAAGAAACTTCCACTTTGGGCAGATGTGGCCAGCCTTGCATAACTGTGGGCAGTCAGGGATGGATATCAAGATGGGAAATAAAATCTCAGCGTGCTCTCCTCTTTCCTTGTGGCCACTCCCAATACACACTCACCATTCCTAGAAACTCTGCCAAATACCTGCCTCTGTTCTATGTACATGAAAATATAAAACTTAAAAGTTTTCCCTGTAAGAAAACTTAGTGAGGCTCAGTACCTGTAGCTCAGTGGTTAAGGGCACCAGCATACACTAGGGTTGGCGGGTTCGAATCCAGCCCCAGCCTGCCAAACAACTACAACCAAAAACTAGCCGGGCACTGTGGCAGGCGCCTGTAGTTCCAGCTTGAGAGGCTGAGGCAAAATAGTGTAAGCCCAGGAGTTGGAGGTTGCTCTGTGAGCTGTGGCGACAGCTTGAGGCTCTGTCTCAAACAAAGAAAAGAAAAGGAGGGGGAGGGGGAAGGGAAGGAAGGGAAAGGAAGGGAAAGAAGGGAGAGAAGGGAGAGAAGGGAAGGTGAAGGTAAAGGGAAAGGAAGGGAAGGGAGAAGGGGAAGGGGAAGGAAGTGAAATAAGGGAGAGAAGGGATAGAAGGGAAAGATAGTACGAGCAAACGAAT
>CAUYRH010179766.1:0-27090 GCA_963574655.1 Perodicticus potto
TTCGAATCCAGCCCGGGCCCACCAAACAACAATGACGGCTGCAACCAAAAAATGGCCAGGCGTTGTGGCGGGCACCTGTAGTCCCATCTACTTGGGAGGCAGAGGCAAGAAACTCGCATGAACCCAGGAATTGGAGATTGCTGTGAGCTGTGATGCCACAGCACTCTATCCAGGGTGACAGCTTGAGGCTCTGTCTCAAAAAAAAAAAATCAACACATTGTACCCCACATATACATAAATGTATTCATGATCTATGTGTATATGACTTAATAAAAAAGAAAAACAAAAGGCCCCATGTTGACTCTCTCTCTTAATGTGGAATATCCAGGCGGCGCCCATAGCTCACTGGGTAGGGTGCCAGCCACATACACCAAGGCAGGTGAGTTCAAACTGGCCTGGGCCAGCTAAACAACGATGACAACTGCAGCAACAAAAAAAATAGCCAGGCGTTGTGGCGGGTGCCTGTGGTCCCAGGTACTCGGGAGGCTGAGGCAAGAGAATCGCCTAAGCCCAAGAGTTTGGGGTTGCTGTAAGCTGTGACACCATGGGACTCTAGCAAGGGTGTCATAGTGAGACTCTGTCTCAAAATATGTATGGACTATCCAGAATAGTCACATCCATACACACAGAAAGTATATTAGTGGTTGCCAGGCGATGGGGCCCAGGCCATGGGAAGTGACTACTAATGGGCATATAATTTCTTTGGGGATTGATGAAAATATTCTGGACTTAGATAATGCTGATGATTGCACAACTTGGTCAATATCCTAGAAAGCACTGCATTGTATATTTTAAAAAATTTAATTGTATGACATATGAGTTACACATCAATAAACTGTTACCATAACCAAAATGATGCCTTGATTAGATTGTGTTAGGAAGTGGGTGGTGGTGCCATTTATTTGGGCAGAAGAGATGGTGGAGAAGGTGGGAATAAGTAGATCTATTCAACAGGTCAAGGTTGAGGTGCCTATTGGGTCTTTTAGTGGAGATGTCAGTGAGGAAAAAGAAGGAAGTCTCAGATTTTTTTTCTGGGGTGCTAGGAGAACCTAGAAGAGGTAGTCCAGCTGTAGAATTGTATCAATAACCTTTAGTGGGAGGGCAGTAGTAGTGGCCCATCTCAGTGGGTCTCTAAGCTCAGGGAGCATACCTCTATAGGGGGTGGATGTCTGGTACCTAATCACAGGCCTGTGGTAAAAGGAAGAAGAGCTCCAAGCATATCAGTTGGTACTAGAATCTGCATTGGATGAGAGCAATATGGCATCTAGTGTAACAAGGGGCAGATCCCATTCAAAGGAATCCAGAGGCCAGGCCTGGAAGAGTGCCACGTGCCCTGAACACTAGAGGGCGACTGTGGGGTCTGTATCAGGATGACAGACAGGGTTTGGGGAGGGTGGGGACTGTCTGGGGAATGGAGGGGTAACAGGAAGAAGGGGTACAGCCCTGGATCTGGTCTGAGCGCAGTGGCAGAGGGCCCAGGGACCACCCGCATTGGGTCCTGGCAATATGGAGCAAGAGCTGGTTGGCGCGCTGAGCACTTCGCAGCTGGGTGAGAGACGCGGAGCACCTTAGCGGGGACAGAGGCCTTCAGCAGGTTGAAATGAAGACTAGAAAGCATGAGGACATGTTAGGCCTGTGGGCTTGTGGACTTTCAAGTGGAGATGGCCAAATGAGGTGATTAGAGACAGAGCGCAAGGCCTGAGGCCAAGACTGGAAGCAGCAGCGGCTTGGACGCAGGGGAGAACGTGGGCCAGAGGGAGGGGGCCGAGGAGGTCAGAGGGCTTAGGGCCAAACCCTGGGGTACTTCGGGGGCTGCCAGAGAAATGAAGCATGAAAAGGAAAGTGAGTGGCAAGAGGAACAAGGAGAGACAGTGACAAAGTGTCAGCAGTGACCAGTTTGAATAAGATGAGTGAAAAGAAGCCTTTTCATTGGCAGCACAGGAAGTGACCTGTGTTACTGGGTCGGAGGGCAGGCAGGAGTCAGGAGAGGGAGGCGGCTTCCTCTCTGGGTTCACGGGAGTGGGAGAAGCCATACCTCAGAAACTCAGCCCGCCTCTGGGCAGTGTCCCCGTGACCCCATCTCCTCCCCATACCGGGCCCTCCTCGCTGTTTCCCCGTAACCCTGGCCTTCACCCCGCGCCTTGCTGAGAGGTTTCTGCATAAGGCTGCTTCCCAGAGAGTCCTGGCTCACGTTTGCTTACAGCTGGCTGGATACTCTGATGCCAGCTACCAGTCTGGGTCTGGATTGGAAACCTCAGGACACTGGCATGGTGTCACTCCTTTCCACTGCTGTGCTTTTTCCTACCCTCGTCTTCCCTTGCCCTTTGCTGCTTGTTCCCTCTCCTTCCCTCGCTCGCTCCCTCCTTCCTTCCTTCCTTCCTTCCTTCCTTCCTTCCTTCCTCCCTCTCTCCCTCCCTACCCCATTTCCTGCCTAGAACTAATATTTCTTTATTGTTCTTTACTTATCATAATATATATATATATATTATTTTTTTAGAGACAGAGTCTCACTTTGTCACCCTTGGTAGAGTGCAATGGCTTCACAGCTCACAGCAACCTCCAGCTGTTGGGCTTAGGCGATTCTCTTGCCTCGGCCTCCCGAGTAGCTGGGAGTACAGGTGCCCGCCACAATGCCCGGCTATTTTTTGTTGCAGTTTGGCCGGGGCCGGGTTCGAACCTGCCACCCTCCGTATATGAGGCCGGCGCCCTACTTACTGAGCCACAGCACCGCCCATACTTATCATAATATTTTGACTAAAAAATAAAACTCAGATACAGAAAACCATGTAAAATAAACACATGGCTTGGTGAGTTACTACAAGACAAATGCCCTTGGAACTACTACCCAGAACACAAATTGAACCTTGCCAGCTACCCCAGAAGTCCTTCCACATCCCCCATCCCAATTATAGTCCCTCCTGTCCTCTAAACACAAAAGAAACTAGAGTCTTCTTTTGTATACCAATGGAGATCAATATACAAAATGGTATAGTGTTTCACCCTGGCAACAGTCCTATGTGTTCGCTACCATTATTATCCCCATTTTAGTGATGCAGAAATCGAACATCAGAAAAGCATGGAAGTCTGTCCAGGATCACATGGTGTGAAAGGCAGGCCTGCACCCCGGTGTAGGTCATTTCCCAGCCGATGCTTTCTCCTTTTATCCTGCTATGTGCTGCACCTCCCAGCAGAGCTCCAAATAAGCTCTGTACCGGAGGCTGCCTGCCTGCCCGCCGCTTGCCTGCCTTTGTCATCTAGCCAAATCCAATGGCCTCACCAGCAGGCAAATGGCAAAGCTGGAGCAGCCAATCCTCGCTGGCAGAGTGGCTCCAGGTCAGGGTGTCCAGTGTTTTTCCTTTTCTACTGCCTTTTGGAAAAAGAGTTGCCTTGGGGCACACATTAAATACATAAACACTGGCTCGGTGCCTGTGGCTCAACGGGCTAAGGTGCCAGCCACGTACACCTGAGCTGGCGGGTTCGAATCCAGCCCCGGGAACACCAAACAGCAATGACGGCTGCAACCAGAAACTGGCCGGGCGTTGTGGCGGGCGCCTGTAGTCCCAGCTGCTTGGGAGGCGGACCTGGACACTCACTTGAGCCCAGGAACTGGAGGTTGCTGTGAGCTGTGAAGTCACAGCACTCTATCCAGGGTGACAGCTTGAGGCTCTGTCTCAAAAAAAAAAAAAAAATACACAAACACTAATGAAAGCTGATGAGCAAAACCAAAGGTCTGTGCATACTTTTCATAACATCTGCCATCTCAGATAAGTAAAAAATGTCCCTACGAAATCAGCATGTGTCCCACGGGCTGCAGGTTGGCTGTGCCTGCTCTAGGAGGTTGACTCTTGCTCTATGGTCTGGATTCCCTAGAGAGAAAGAAAGCAGCTTCATGTGTGCGCACACACATGTGCACACACACAGAAGAGAGAGAATCCCCAGCACATTTGCTACCGCCTATATTCTCCCCTTGTCATCCGATGCTAACGTCTCCCATTACCCAATGGGAAAATAAACAGTGGGTGGCCACACCAGTTAAAGTGTTTAATTACGTAGGTTGGGAAGAATGACATTTGTGTACATTCCCAGAAGACATGGATTAAAGAAGTGACCTTTCCCTTGGTGTGAAACTAATTTGTTGTGTATTGGGACTCAGATCGCTTCAGTTGAGCCAGCCACCATGTTTATGTCTAAGCCTGGAGATGAGGCTGGGTGAAGCTCCATCTTAAACTGGATTGATTTGTATATTAGCGTTTTCTAAAACATCACCATCTGAAATACATTTCCAAAGAAGTGTCTCTTCCTGTAGCTATTTGGGTATTTTGTGGATTTATTTGAATGTAAATGTATCTGAGAACATCAAAGGAATGAGAAAAATGATCTTTGCTATGACTCACGGAATGGGAAAAATGCCCACAGATCAACAACAATGACTATTCAAAAGACACAGGCGCATCATTTATGGGACTAGTGATCTTTTTATAATTAAAAAAAATCTGGAACCAGAAAACAAGTCATGGAACTAAATGTCAGGTGTCACATTGTGAGCACTTTATTAATTACTAATTAGTAAACTTCATTAATTCTTAATTAACTTCATTATAATGTTTCTCCAGAGTAGCACTTGGGCTGTCAGTTAAAACACAAAAACATTTAGATAGTATTCTTCCCCTTCCGTGTTATTTTGAAATGCATCATTGGTATTTTCATAGTAGTCAAGAAGGTTTGTACCATTTTAAAAGCATATGTAGGAACTCAACTGCTCTCTATTTATTTAGGTTCTGGAAAGTTTGGGCTAAAGTTTCTTCCTCAAATACAAAAAAAAAAAATCAGTTAAAATCAGTTATGTCCATGTGGAAAGATTTACTGTTATGGGGAACACCCTGGAATGTTAAAGAAAGCATGTGATCCTACAAGCCCCCCAAACCTCAAGTTTCAGACAGACAAATAATGGTGATCACATATGATGTGTTTCTGAAGCTTTGATGAAGCCCACCAGCTACCACCAGAGACACAAAAGGCCACAATTTTCAGTGTGATGGGCTTGGGGTTGTGGTTTGGATGCTTTTAAATGAAATGATTTGGGGAGGGATACAAATCCCCATAGAAAATCTATGCGATGTGGCATTTAAAGAAAGAAAAACTCCAATGGATTCCCCGTAGACGGCAACAGTGAATTTCTAGTGAAATAAGATCAGATGTTTATTTTCAAAAGGATCTAACTCTGAACAAAATATACTCTATTTGATTAACAGAAACTTTCTTAGACAACAAAATCACTAGCTGTATAAACATGCCAGGAGCTGTTCATCTGCTTCTAACAGGAACCCCCTTACCTCAGCTGGGGGGAATGCCATTAAGTTGTAACCAAAAAATCTGAGACTTGGCTGTGCTCCCTTGCAGGCCGTCCCCCACCCCCCCCTCACCGTTCAGTAGTCCATGACACAGCACTGGCCCAAAGTGGCCCTACTTGCCGATATCCAGTGGGAAGCTGGATGGAACCAGGCCCGGTCCCATGACTTCTTTTTATCTTCCAAGTCCTGACTTTCCCTCTCAGATGACATCATCTCCAACCTATTGGTCCTTTGGTCTGCTTTGGGCTCCCTGTCCCAGGCATTTTTTTTTTATTTGAGACAGAGTCTCACTTTGTCACCTTAGGTAGAGTGCTGTGGCGTCACAGCTCACAGCAACCTCAAACTCTTGGGCTTAAGTGATTCTCTTGCCACAGCCTCCCAAGTAGCTGGGACTACGGGCCCCCACCACAGCACCCAGCTATTTTTTAGAGATGGGGTCTCCCTCTGGTTCAGGCTGGTGTTCTCAAACTAGTGTGCAATCCACCTGCCTCAGCCTCCTAAGTGCTGGGATTACAGGCGTGAGCCACCTCGCCCAGCTCCTGGGACAATCTTAAAACTCTTTTTTCGCAGCACTTAGTTTTCTCCCAAGTTGGGCTGGAGAGGCACAGAGTGGTTTCATTTTCCCACACATTTCCAGCGGGGCCTGCTGTCTCTCAGAGAACTGCCTCACCTCTAGAATTCTTGGTTGGCCAAGAAAACTCACATCCACCTTTTTCTTCTATTGGCTCCCAGCTGCTCTGTTGCACTTAAGACTTTCCTCAGGCTCTGTGTTCATAGCACAGTGGTTATGGCGCCAGACACATGTACCGAGGCTGGCAGGTTCGAATCCTACCCAGGCCTGCTAAACAACAACGACAACTGCAACAAAAAAATAGCTGGTCATTGTGGCGGGCACCTTTAGTCCCAGCTACTTGGGAGGCTGAGGCAAGAGAATTGCTTAAGCCTAAGAGTTGGAGGTTGTTGTGAGCTGTGACGCCACGGCACTCTATGGAGAGCGATAAAGTGAGACTGTCTCTACAAAAAAAAAAAAAAAAAAGAAGGCTTTCTTTGATAAACTAGTGCCATTGGTACCATGAATTAGGTAGCTGGAAAAACACAAGAGGAAGATGCAAATTTGGTCATGTTTTATTCAAACAGATCTGCACGAAGGCTCATTTTTCTTGCCTTCTGAGGCCTGATTGTGATTTTTTAATTTACAAATTTCTCCAACTCAGAAGCCTGCCTTGGACATCCGTTACTTACAGGGCAGCATCTTTTTCTCAAGAGAGCCAAGAACAAGAAAGTGCTTTCCCCTCTCGTGTTTGAAGATCATGGGGCCCCCGACAGTTGGAGGAGAGCGGACACCTATGAAGACTGCTGGACAGAGGCTAGTGTTGAAATCCACGACAGAGTTCATGGGACTCGTGTAACGGTTTATACCCTTGCTTCTCCAGGACACAGTAACTAAGCATAAATGATGGTTCATGGAAATGGTGGTGACTGGTCAAATTTCCATATGGTCAACACACTTATTCTAAGAAACAAACTCTGGAAGGGGAGAAGGAAAGAGAATTTGGTGTCCTTAATCCTTTTCTGCTGGAAGAGGCCAATCATTGCTCTGGGGGGGCTTTCCCTCAGTATAACTGAGGCCTGTCTGATCCTCGGCCTGTGCACCTTAAATCAAGTAGCTCCAGGGCCCCAAGGGTACCAGTAAGCCTGTTAGAAGGGGCTCCTGGAACATCTGCCGATTCCCTGGCTCCTCATCTAGGGGTCTTCAGAAGAGGCCTCAGAAGACCTCCTATTTCTCTTAGTTTTTCTCTTATCTTCCCTCTTTCCAGCTAGAGGAAGGGTCTGGGTTGGAAGTGAGATATTGAAAGACCCTTGTCCTCCGTCCTGACCTCGCAGGGCTATATTCGTCATAAGAGGGAGCAGCATGGGCTGAGTGCTATGTCTTTTTTTTTGTAGAGACAAAGTTTCATTTTATCGCCCTCGGTAGAGTGCCGTGGCGTCACACAGCCCACAGCAACCTCCAACTCCTGGGCTTAGGCGATTCTCTTGCCTCAGCCTCCCGAGTAGCTGGAACTACAGGTGCCCGCCACAACGCCCGGCTATTTTTCTGTTTTGCAGTCGGCCAAGTCTGGGTTTGAACCCGCCAGTCGGCCGAGGCTGGGTTTGAACCCGCCACCTTCAGTATATGGGGCCAGCGCCCTACTCACTGAGCCACAGGCACCTCCCTGAGTGCTATGTCTTATGCAGCGGTCTTCCACCCTGGTCCCACACTGCGATTGTCTCAGTGGGGAGCTTTAAAAAAATACTGAGACCTGGCTCAGCACTTATAGCTCAGTGGCTAGGGAGCTGGCCACATACACCAGGGCTGGCAGGTTCGAACCCAGCCCAGACCTCCCAAACAACAATGACAACTACAACAACAACAAAATAGCTGGGCGTTGTGGTGGGCACCTGTCGTCTCAGCTACTTGGGAGGCTGAGGCAAGAGAATCGCTTAAGTCCAAGAGTTTGAGGTTGCTATGAGCTGTGACACCACAGCACTCTACTGAAGGTGACATAGTGAAAATGTCTTGAAATAAACAAACAAACAAAAAAATACTGAGACCTGCTAGCACTCTGGGAGGCCCAGGTAGGTGGATTGCCTGAGGTCAGTAGTTTAAGAACACCATGAGGAAAAGTGAGACCCCATCTCTACTAAAAATAGAAAAAAGAGGGCTGGGCAGAGTGGTTCATGCTTATAATCCTAGCACTCTGGGAGGCCAAGGCAGGTGGGTTGCCTGAGCTCAGGAGTTCAAGACCAGCCTGAGCTAAAGTGAGACCCCGTCTCTAAAAATAGCCAGGTGTGGTGGTGGGCACCTGTAGTCCCAGCTACTCGGGTGGCTGGGGCAAGAGGATCACTAGAGCCCAGGAGTTTGAGGTTGCTGTAGACGCCATGGCACTCTACCCAGAGCATGGAGTGACTCTCTGTCTCAAAAAAAAAAAAAAAAAATTGCTGAGACCTAAGTCCCATGTTCAGGGCTTCTGATCTAATTGGTCTTGGTTGCAGCTTGCTCATTGGGAGTTTTAAAGCTCCCAGGTGGTAAGATGCAGCCAGTGCCAAGAGGGAGAGCTTGTAGTTAATAAATAAGTTTATGCAAAATACTTTTAGGTTAGCACTTTCTGAACTACCTGCCAGGAAGATTTTGAAAGCATCAGGGCTAGCTCGGCGCCTGTAGCTCAGCAGCTAGGGCGCCAGCCACATATACCAGAGCTGGCAGGTTCGAACCCAGCCCAGGCCCGCCAAACAACAATTACAACTATAACCAAAACATAGCTGGGCATTGTGGTGGGCGCCTGTAGTCCCAGCTACTTGGGAGGCTGAGGCAAGAGAGTCGCTTAAGCCAATGAATTTGAAGTTTCTGTGAGCTGTGACGCCACCACACTCTACCCAGGGTGACATATAGAGACTCTGTCTCAAAAAAAAAAAAAGAAAGCATCAGGGCTAAGTTTCACATGGTCCACGCTTGCCAGTGAGTCTGCTGGGAGGTCTCAATCATGTCACAAAGCATTTAGCATTTTGGTGTTGTCTGTAAGTTTGAAGTTTCTTTGACTTGAGATCAAATAATGTGCTCTCTTCTCTGAAACTCCATAGGATTCCTGGGCTCCAGATCTTGTTCTAGGGAACTGAGGCTAGTGCTGGTCCTGTTGGTCTTTTGGTATGTCACAAAGTGAATAGAGCTTACCTTGGGGGCCAGGTGAAGTCCCGCACTAGGAGGGGTGGAATCTTGTGTGAAGTTGAGGAGCATCCCTCATTTGTAGTAATTTTCTGTGGCTGCTATAACAAATTATTACAACCTTGGTGGCTTAAAAACCACATAAATTTATTCTCTCACACTTTTGGATGCCAGGAGTCCAAAGTCAAGGTGTTGGAAGGGCTGCATGTCCTCTGGGTCCATCCCATCCCTGTCTTTTCCAGCTTCTGGTGGCTGCCAGCATTCCTTGGCTTATGGTCACATCACTTCAATCTCTGCCTCCATGATCCCATTGCCTTCTCTTTTATGTCAAGTCTTCCTTTATTTCCCTCTTAAGGTGACAATTGAAATTTCGTTGAGGGTCCACCCAGAGGAATTTAGGATAATCTCCCCAACCCAAGACCCTTGATGCAATCACCTCTAGAAAGTTCCTTATTCCATATAGTATCCATAGATTCTAGGCCGGGTGCGGTGGCTCAAGCCTATAATCCTAGCACTCTAGGAGGCTGAGGCGGGCAGATCATCTGAGCTCGAAGGTTCGAGACCAGCCTGAGCAAGAGCCGGACTCCATGTCTAAAAATAGCTGGGGTTTGTGGCAGGCACCTGTAGTCCCAGCTACTCAGGGGGCTGAGGCAAGAGAATTGCTTGAGCCCAAGAGTTTGCAGTTGCTGTGAGCTATGACGCCCCAACACTCTACTGAGGGCAACAAAGTGAGACTTTGTCTCAAAAAAAAAAAAAATCTGTAGGTTCTAGGGATTAGGATGCGGAGATCTTTCAGGAGGCCATATTTGAGCCTACCACATTTCCTGAAGACAAGAATGAGTATCTTTGTGAGGGGTAAGCCAGTGTTATCAGAGGAGCATTTCCTAAGTGGTTGTTAAAGCCTGGGTGGGGAGGCAGGATGCAAATCTCAATGGAGAACGGGGGGCCAGGAAGGTCAGGAGTGAAGACGTTTGGTCTGGACAATTCTGCAAACAGTTGGGGATGGGGATATGTAGGGGTGAGGGGGAGGAGGCAACACTCATGGCTGGGTTGGTGCCTATTTCTGGGCCTCAGAGGAGGACCCTACAGAGAATCAGCTTCTCAGGAGAAGGCTTGAAAAGTCTGTGTGAGACGTACAGAGATGGTATGAAGGATCCACTTCCACCATGACTAGGTGGAGAGGTGCACCCTGCACTTGTCTCTTGCCTTTGACCTTACGAGGGGATGACCATTCTTTTTTTTTTTGAGACAGAGTCTCAAGCTGTCACCCTGGATAGAGTGCCATGGCATCACAGCTCACAGCAACCTCCAATTCCTGGACTCAAGCGAGTCTCCTGCCTCCGCCTCCCAAGTAGCTGGGACTACAGGCGCTCACCACAACACCCGGCCATTTTTTGGTTGCAGCTGTCATTGTTGTTTGGCGGGCCCGGGCTGGATTCGAACCCGCCAGCTCAGGTGTACGTGGCTGGCGCCTTACCCCGTTGAACCACAGACGCCGAGCCGGGATGACCATTCTTGCCACTGACAGGCCTGCTTAAAATCTCCTTTCTGCCCTGTAAGTGTTCCACTGCTTATTCCTCCCCTTGCCCACCCCCGCAGCCCCTGTCCCCAAGCATGCCCATGTCTCTAACTTAGCTTCTCCAAGGTCAATCCATTGCCATGAGAAAGGCAACACTTTGGGAGCAAAACTTCAGGGCTTCCTTGGAGAAAAAACTCTGTAGTTTTTTTTTACCAGGCTTCTGTCTTTATAGCAAATAAGATGGGATCGGTATCTAACATTCTGTGGAAATATTTTACAATTTTTTACTTTATAATGCTTCCAGAGACCACTATAGTGTGCTGAGGAATCACTGGGTCAAAATGTTTTTTTCTTTAATTTTGGCTCTCTTATAGTCATGAATGTATGTTTTAAAAAGCAAAACATTAATGTCACATTTAATCCATTTTCATTTCCAAACCAACAGAAGGACAAGCTAGCACCTATTCCTTGGCTAAACCACAAAACTCATGGTACCATCCACGATGAAAACCTGACACTGCAGAGAGCTACTTTTACACATTCTTGGCTCTGGTTTTATTTCTGGATAAAATTAAGAAGAGGAACTATTTCTGAATGCCACCATCTTACTGCGTTGGGTGGGGCTTTGTAAGACATTGAACCAAGGCCTCTCTCTTGTTTTGAAAACTTGGAGTTGCAGACACCACTTGCCATACGTGCAGCTGGCAGCTCACCCAAATATTTCCCCAACCACCCAGTTGGCCCGGGCAGAACAGGAGGAGAAAAGGAACGCCTAATTTTGGGAAGAAAAAGTGTGTTCCACATTCGGGAGTTGCCTTTGCAGTTTAGAAGCCTGGGCCTGCAGATGCCGCTTTCTGCGGTCACATTTCCTCCAGCGACAGAGCAGAGGGGCACCTGGGAAGTCACCGTTTGAACCCTGCATTCACCAAGGCACGTAGGGCCAGCTGTGCGGCAGAGAGCTTCAGAGAACGTGGACGCTAGCACAGAATGCCTGGTTCCGATTTGTAAAGCAGTGGCCCCTCAGGTGGAATCATCCTCTAAATGTTTTGTTTGCACCAAATAGATATTTTTAAAACTTTGAACTAGTTGCCGACATGCGAAATCTATATTTTTGTCTGGTGAAAAGTCAGGATCTGGCCTCCACGGGCCCTTGTTAGCCTATGATAACAATAACACGATGTGCCACACATTCTCAGATTCATGGCAGTCATCCCTGGCCCGGCCTCCTCCGGCCATTTCCATTGCCTGCTGGACCCCAGAGGGCATTTGAGTTTGCAATTGCTGCCCTAGTTCAAAGCTCTCACCACACATATGCCGGAGCCCGGGCTCACACCGCAAGGGGGACGGGCCTTATGGCTGTGTTGAATCCTCAGAGCAACATGTTAGGGTCAGGGGAGTGTAAATTTGGAGGTGGAAGGTGGCTCTCTAAACCTGGCTCTACCACTTAGCTCATTATGTGGCTTTGGCACCACGAATTCCCTCCCATGTAAAATGAGCACAAGCAGAGCACAGATGAAATGAGACAAGGTATGTGGCTGCATGGCACAGGCATCGAACAGGTCCTCAGTAACTGTCTCCAGGGCTCCCTCTCTCCACCGTGCCATGCAGCCTTCCCAGCTGGCCCTCTAAGGACGGAGGTGATGGGGAATCAGTGAGGTTGCCCTCAACAGCCACTGGGACTTATTTTTCTTTTTACAGCTTTATTGAGATACATTTCATATACTGTAAACTTCACCCACTCAAACTGTAGCATTTACTAAGTTTTTTGTAAGGTTTTCACCATCTATATATTTTTGGGGTCAAGAAAAAGGTGTTAAGTGTTTACTCTGTGTCAGGCACTGTGCTATTTTCTGGGTATGCACTGGTGAATTTTTTTCTTTTTTGAGACAGAGTCTCACTCTGTTGCCCTGGGGGAGAGTGCCGTGGCTTAACCTAGCTCACAGCAACCACCAACTCTTGGGCTCAAGCGATCCTCCTGCCTCAGCTTCCTGAGTAGCTGGGACTACAGGTGCCTGCCACAATTCCCGGCTCAGGCTGGTCTGGAACTCCTGAGCTCAAGCAATGCACCCACGTTGGCTGGCCTCCCAGAGTGCTAGGATTATAGGTGTGAGCCACCACCCCAGCCATGTTTTTCACCTTTTCACAAGCTTATAGGCCATTCGTACCTATTCTTTGGAGAAATGTCTATTCAGACCATTTGCCCATTTATCTCTTTATTATTGAGTTGTGATATGAGATATGTTTCTTATCAGACTTGTGATCTGAAATGTATTTTCCCATTCTGTTAATTTTCTTGATGACATCCTTTGAAACACAAATTCTAATTTTCATGATGTCAAATTTATATACTTTTTCTTTTGTTGTTTATGATTCTGGTTTTATATCTAAATAACCATTGCCAAGTCCAATGTCATAAAAATGTTTTCTCTGTTTTCTTCTAAGTACTTTATAGTTTCAGCTCTCACATTTAAGTCTTTGATCCATTTTAAGTTAATTTTGTGTGGTGTGAAGTAAGGGTCCAACTTCCTTATTTTTCTTGTAGATATGTAGTTATCGCAGCACCATTTGTTGAATGGACTCTTCTTTCCATTGAACAGTCATGAACAGTCTTTTTTGTTTGTTTGTTTGAGATGGAGTCTCACTCTGTCACTCTGGGGTTTAGTGCCATGACATCATCACAGCTCACAGGAACCCCAAACTCCTGGGCTCTAGTGATCCTCCTGCCTTAGTCTTCTGAATAGGCAGGATTTCAGGCACCCACCACAACACCCAACCTATTTTTCTATTTTTTAGTAGAGACCAGGTTTCGATTTGCTCAGGCTGGTCTCGAACTCCTGAACTCAAACAATCTCCCTGGCTCAGCCTCCCAGAGTGCTAGGATTACAGGCATGAGCCATTGCGCCCAACCTTTGTTAATTATATGTTGAAATAATAATATTTTAAATATTCTGGCCTAAATATGATGTAATTAAACTTATTTTAACCTGTTTACTTTTACTTTTTAAAGGTGGCTACTATGGCCAGGTGCAGTGGCTCACACTTGTAATCCTAGCACTATGGGAGGCCCAGGTGGGTGGATTGCCCTGAGCTCACAGGTTTGAGACCAGCTTGAGCGTGAGTGAGACCTTGTCTCTAAAAACATAGATGGATGTTGTGGCGGGCGCCTGTAGTCCCAGCTACTTGGGAGGCTGAGGCAAGAGAATCTCTTGAGCCCAAGAGTTGGAGGTTGCTGTAAATTGTGATGCCACAGCACTCTACCTAGGGTGAAAAAGTGAGACTCCATCTCAAAAAATAAATAAATAAATAAATGTGGCTACTAATACATTTAAAATATCTATGTGGTTTGTATTATATTTCTATTGGCCATTACTTTTCTACGGATTCTTAACATGGAGTTAATCTACAAGGGCTATGGTATGAGATTTAAGATGCCTTAGAATAAGGGGCTGGGCTCAGTGGCTCATGCCTGTAATCCTAGAACTCTGGGAGGCCGAGGCAGGTGGCTCACTTGAGTTCAGGAGTTCAAGACTAGCCTGAGCCAGAGTGAGACCTCGTCTCTAAAAATAGCTGGGCATTGTGGAGGGCACCTGTAGTCCCAGCTACTTGGGAGGCTGAGAGAAGAGAATTGCTTGAGCCCCAAGAGCTGGAGGTTGCTATAAGCTATGAGGCCATGGCACTCTAACAAGGGTGACAAAGTGAGACTCTGTCTCCACACACACACACACACACACACACACAAATGCCCTGGAATGCACATTTGGCAAAATCTTGTGTGCATGTATAAAAGTTATCTATTAATATTACTGTATAACAAATTATCTCAAAATTTAACAGCTTAAAAAAATACTTCTTATCACATGGTTCTGTGGGTCAGGAATCCGGGAATGGCTCAGCTGGCGCCTCATGCTGAGGGTGTCTGACTACCTACAATCCGGTGTTGGCCCAGGCTGCATTTATCTTGGGGCTTGACTGAAGGTGGATCTGCTTCAACACTCACTTACAGGACTGTTGGCAAGTCTCAGTTCCTTGCTAGCTAATAGACAGAGCTCTTGGTTTTTTGCCATGTGGCCTTCTCCACACTGCAGCACGCAACATGGCAGCTGACTTCTCTGACAGTGCGTGATAGAGAGCAAGACTGAGCAAGATGCAAGCCATAGTCTTTTTCTTTTTGAATTTTGTGAAAATATAAGGAAGCCAGAATCATTTTTAAAGCTAATCTCATCACTTTTGCTGCATCTTATTCATTGGAAACAAGTCACTAGGTCCAGTTTATTTGCAAGGGGAAGAAATTACACAAATGTGTGAATACCAAAAAATCATTGCAAGCCATCACAGAGGCTCCCAACCACAGTGTAGGTGTGCATTTCTTTTTCCTAGAGAGAGCTAAACTTTCATCTGATTCTCAAAGAACTCTCTGATCGCTTCTCAACCAAGAAAAAAAGTAGTTTAAGAACTGGTTTGGAGGCCAGGTGGGGTAGCTCACGCCTGTAAACCTAGCACTCTGGGAGGCTGAGGTAGGTGGATTGCTTGAAATCAGGAGTTTGAGACCAGCCTGAGCAAAAGCAAGACCCCCATCGCTACTAAAAACAGAAAAACTGGGCTCGGCACCTGTGGCTCAAGCGGCTAAGGCACCAGCCATGTACACCTGAGCTGGCAGGTTTGAATACAGCCCGGGCCCGCCAAACAACAATGATGGCTGCAACCTAAAAATGGCTGGGTGTTGTGACGGGTGCCTGTAGTTCCAGCTACTTGGGAGGCTGAGGCAGGAGACTTGCTTAAGCCCAGGAATTGGAGGTTACTGTGAGCTGTGATGCCACAGCACTCTATCCAGGGTGACAGCTTGAGGGTCTGTCTCAAAAAAAAAAAAAAAAAAAAAAACCAGCAAAAAAACTGAAGCAAAAGTTGGAGGTTGCTGTGAGCTATGACGCCATGGCACTCTGCCCAGGGTGACAGTTTGACACTCTGAGTCAAAAAAAATTAATTAATTAATTAATTAAAAAAAGAAGAAGAAGAAGAGGAAGAACTGGTTTGGGAGAAATTAAACTAAATTAAACTAGAGGTTTTGACTAAGGAAGAGATTTTCTTGCAAAATTTCAATGCTAAATAAAAAATCACATCACTTGGTGTCAGCTAAAAAAATGTGAGGAAAGAGACCAATATAAAATAAAAACTCAATATATATGGGGCGGTGCCTGTGGCACAGTGAGTAGGGTGCCGACCCCATACCAAGGGTGGCGGGTTCAAACCCAGCCTTGGCCAAACAGCAACAAAAAAATAGACAAACGTTGTGGTGGGTGCCTGTAGTCCCAGCTACTCGGGAGGCTGAGGCAAGGGGATCACCTAAGCCCAATAGCAATAGTAATTGGAAGTTACTGTGAGCTGTGATGCCACAGTACTCTACCAAGGGTGACAAAGTAAGACTCTGTCTCTAAACCCCCCCCCCCCAAAACAAAAAACTCAATATATACTTAATGATCACAAGGTGTCTTTTATATTCCCCCAGGAAGAGTTCCATATATTTGAGGAGCCACCTGGGCCTAGGGAGAAGGTGCAGTTGAGCCCAGATTATGACCCCATCACTTAACATTGTTGGAGTTATAGTTCAAATCTAATTAGCTCCTGCTGTAGGGAGGGTATTAGTTTCTCCTCATTTGTACTTCCTTGCCTTTGTCAACCTTACTCCTTAGTTTTAAGAACTAAGTATGTGAACCTCTCTAGAGCTGAGACTTCTAGAGAAAGGCCTTGGCCAGGCCTCAGTGATGGGGGCATATAAAAAAGAATGCCCACCCAGCCTCCTTATGTTGCCAGCAAGTAGAAGTGAAAAGGATATCCTAGCACTCTGCAAGGCTGAGGTGGAAGGATCCCTTGAGCTCAGGAGTTTGAGACCTGCCTGAGCAAGCACAAGACTCTATTTCCAAAAAAAAAAAAAAAAGCTGGGCATTGTGGCAGGTCCCTGTAATCCCAGCTACCTGGGAGGCTGAGGCAAGAGGATCATTTGAGGCCAAGAGTTTGAGGTTGCTGTGAGCTATGATGCCATGGCACTCTACCCAGGGCAACAAGGTGAGACACTGTCTTGGGAAAAAAAAAAAAAGGAAGAAGGATTGAAAGGAGCCGGGAGCTGTGGCTCACACCTGTAATCCTAGCACTCTGGGAGACCGAGGGGCATGGATTGCTTGAGCTCACGGGTTCGAGATCAGCCTGAGCATGAGTGAGACCCCATCTCTAAAAAAATAGGCAGGCATTGGGCAGTGCCTGTGGCTCAAAGGAGTAGGGCACCGGCCCCATACACTGCAGGTGGCGGGTTCAAACCCAGCCCCAGCCAAAAAAACCTACAAAAAAAAATTATAAAAAATAGGCAGGCATCGTGGCGGGCACCTGTAGTCCCAGCTACTTAGGAGGCTGAGGCAAGAGGATCACTTGAGCTCAAGAGTTTGAGATTGCTGTGAGCTATAACACAGTACTCTACCTAGAGTAACAAAGTGAGACTCTGTCTCAAAAAAAAAAAAAAAAAAAAGAAGGGAAAGAAATAAGGAATAATATACTGGGCCAGACATGCTGTTACTCTTGGAAAATGGTTTCTGGCATCAGTGGTAGAATTCTGCCTCCCTATAACAACGTGCTGAGCAGACGTTTGAGAGGCAAGTCTTCAGATAAGTGCAATGCTAAGCTGTCAGGAAGACAGTCGGGAAGACTGTGTGTGAGCTAGTGCAGAAGAAAAGACCACGCCCTGCGAGCAGATGTGTTTCTTCTTCTCCATGGCTCCATGGTGCTTGACGTGAATCTCTAGGTGTTTCTCTAGGGAAAATTTGTGCCTTGTAGGAAATGTCTATTCTAATGGGCCTGCCATCAACTGCTCTAGCACTTGGCATCCAGGCACTTTAAAGATTCTACAAGGTATTTTATTGGTATGACTCTTGTCACAGAATTGGAACTTCTAGGAGAAGTTAGGGCTCCTGAGATGGAGCAAGCAGTAGATTCTGGCCTGACAGATTCTGTTTTGTTTGTTTGTTTCTTTCTTTCTTTTTGAGATGGAAACTCACTATGCTGCCCGTGGTCGAGTGCACTGGTATCACAGCTCATAGCAACCTCAAACTCTTGGGTTCAAGTGATTCTTTTGCATCAGCCTCCCGAGTAGCTGGGACTACAGGTGCCGACCATGCCTGGCTATTTTTTGGTTGCAGTTTTCATTGTTGTTTAGCAGGCCCAGGCTGGGCTCAAATCCACTAGCTTTGTTGTATGTGGCTGCCACTCCACTCACTGAGCTACGGGCGCCAAGCCTCTGTTTGTTTCTGATCCCACTCCTGAGTTGGAAACCAGGAGAGCCCTGGACTAGAAGACGGGGGCTCCAAGATTCTAGAACCATTCAAATGTCCCTCATTCACCTTGGGGCCTTACTTTTCCCATCTGTTGCCTGAGACAGCTGGGCTAGTT
Organism: Perodicticus potto; assembly: GCA_963574655.1. Classification (NCBI taxonomy): domain Eukaryota; kingdom Metazoa; phylum Chordata; class Mammalia; order Primates; family Lorisidae; genus Perodicticus; species Perodicticus potto. The sequence continues at coordinate 18,002 of CAUYRH010179766.1, forward strand.
GACCTCAAGGGCCTGTTGGCTCTGCCCCCGGATAATTTCTTGCAGAGTAGGACACGTGGAGAATGACGAAAACCACTTTCTAGGCCTCGAACTGGCTGGGCAGGCAGGTCTGCTAGGGCTCTTGTTTGAGAGGCCCTCGCTCAGCTGCTACCAGACCCTAGCCGGCATCCTGTTGGATCACAGCCCTGGGACCACACTTAGACACCTTCCACCCTGCCAGGGCCGCCCCAAATCCTACACCTCCACTGTCTAAAGCAGCCATCCTGATTAACAACAGAAAAACTGTGGGGGGTTCAGGCAGGAAATCAACACTCCCTGAGAGCTCAAACAGGGCCATCATATTCATTTCCTCTCGAAAATCAGCACCTACAAGTGAGTATGCCCTAATGGTCTAACTGATCCTTTTTTTCCCACTCTCTCTCCCAAATCTCAGTTGTTGTAAGAATGTTGAGTGGGTTTGGAATTATTACAAATACAAAATGCCAGAAGATTTTTGGATAAGGAACACTAAGCTCTGCAGCTTCCGGAGAAGTCTTAGAGAGGAAGAATGTGGAAGGCACTTGGAGCCAGTGCTGGCTGGCTGCCGGCTCCGAAGCCTACAGTTTCATCTGGATGCACAGGGACGCAACGGATGGCACCTCTGAGGAGCTCGGCAACTGAGGGGGTTGGCTTCAGCCGCTCTGACAAGCCTTTCAGAACTTAAGGCCAAAAGCCAAATGGGACGCTCAGAAGACCTTGGAGCTGAGCCACGCGTGCTCGCTGCCTCCACCTCACCTGGGAATATGGACTTCTGGAAGGGTCCGGGCCAGCTCGTGTGAGAAGGCCTGTGACTCACGGTGACTCAGAGGTATCTTCTGAAGCAGCAGGAGCGAGGCCTGTGGCTCACAGACGAGGCGGGGGAGCCGCGGCGCAGCCCAGCCAGGCCTGACCGTGAGGGGAAGGGAGTCTGCGCAAAGCGGCTCTGGGCTGGGAGCGGCAGGTGCTCCCCGGAGGCGGCCTTGGCTGTGGGGACGTGAGGCCGCGGGCTTCCGGCCTCACCGCTGGAGAAGTCACCCTTTAACTGAAGCTCCCGTCAGGATGAATTGGGCGGATGGGCCTGGCAAGCTCTTGGGGAACATGAGGACCTTTTTCCTGAGGTGTGCGGCCGGCTAGAGCACAGGCTCCGCTTGTTCGGTCAACTCGGGGAGGTGGAAGCGCCCCCAGCCTGGCTCCACACAAGCCCGGCTCCTGGGAGGCGCTCCGCGCTCTGCCGCCGGGGCCCGGCACGCCCGCATCCCTGATGGCTTTGCAGTGAGCACAAGCCCCCTCCCAAACCGAGATTATGACTGATTGTTGACTGGCGGCTTAAACTGGCTTAGAAAGTGTCCCAGGGGGACCTGAAATGGACGACCTCCCCAACAGGTCTCTAAGGGATGAAGGAAAAACGACCAGTAGGAGGGAAGTTGGAAGACAGCTGAAATAGAGTCTTGAGCCCCCAAATACAAAGGATAGGGCAACTAGAGGCTTTATTTATTTTATTATCTTTTTTTTTTTTTTGAGACAGTTTCACTTTATCGCTCTCAGTAGAGTGTTGTGGCGTCACACAGGTGACAGCAACCTCCAACTCCTAGGCTCAAGCGATTCTCTTGCCTCAGCCTCCCAAGCAGCTGGGACGATAGGTGCCCACAACAATGTCTGGCTATTTTTAGACAAGTCTCTTCTAGCTCAGGCTGGTGTTGAACTCGTGAGCTCAGGCAATCGATCCACCTCGGCCTCCCAGAGTTCTAGGACACTATTTTTGGAGACAGATTCTCAGTCTGTTGCCCTGGGGAGAGTGCTGTGGCATCATATATCACAGCACATCAAAGTCTTGAGCATAAGAGATCCCCCTGCCTCAGCCTCCTGAGTAGCTGGGACTACAGGCACTGGCCACCAGCCCGGATACCTTATCTATTTTTAGTAGAGACAGAGTCTTGCTCCTGCTCCTGCTCAGGCTGGTCTGGAACTCCTGAGCTCAAGCAATCCACCCACCTTGGCCTCCCAGAGTGCTAGGATTACAGGCATGAGCCACTGCACTTGGCCCCGCTGGAGGCTTTAAAAAGGTCCTGTCAGGAGAACAAATCAAGAGATGAGGCGAGACAGATTAACAGTGTTTCTGTGTGGTATATGCATACCATGAAGTACTACTCAGCCATAAAAAAATTGTGAGATGTTATCTTCTTAGACAACCTGGAGGGCACTGGAAACCATTCTTCTAAGTGAAACATCCTAAGAATGGAGAAACACACATTTACTCAATACCACATAGGAACTCATTGATCAACACTTAAATGCAGATGCGGAAGTCAATCTCCATGAAAATCAAGCTGGGGGGGAGGGGAGAGAGAGATGGGCAAGTTCACGGCTATTGGGTACAGTTGCTACTATCTGGGTAAAGGACACACTATGTAGCTTTGATTCAATCTGTACAAAATCAAAGTATGTAAACAAAACATGTGTGCCCTCTAATATCCTGAAATTAAAAAAAAAACAAACTCTAGGCCAGGCGTGGTGGCTCACGCCTGTAATCTCAGCACTCCGGGAGGCTGAGGCAGGTGGATTGCTTAAGCAAGAGTGAGACCCCGTCTCTAAAAATAGCTGGGTGTTGTGGCCAGCACCTGTAGTCTCAGCTACTGGGGAGGCTGAGGCAAGAGGATCGCTTGGGTCCAAGAGTTTGAGGTTGCTGTGAGCTATGATGGTACAGCACTGTACCCAGGGTAACAAAATGATACTCTTGTCTCAAAAAAACAAAAACCAAAAAACTCTAGCCGCCCCCCATCCCCAGTGGGCTTGTGGGCTCTTGGCCTTGGCCGTTTGTGGGTTTTCAGTAACATCCCCTTCAAAAAGCACATTGGTTCTCAGCATCAGATGAAGCCAGAATGTTCAAGTCTTAGTATCCATGTTAGTCTCTTCCTTCTGAAGCTGACCTCTTATCTTCAAATGTGAAATTCTTCGAAGAGGGCGAGGAGAGGGGAGGTTTCGAAGCCTTAAGACTTTTCCTGTGAAGTCAGAGAGTTTCTTTCTTTCTTTTTTTTTTTTTTTTGGAGACAGAATCTCTCTTTGTCGCCCTTGGTAGGGTACTCTGGCGTCATAGCTCACAGCAACCTCCAACTCCTGAGCTTAAGCAATTCTCTTGCCTCAACCTCCCGAGTAGCTGGAACAAAACCCGGCTATTTTTAGACATGGGGTTTTGCTCTTCCTCAGGATGGTCTCGAACCTGTGAGCCCAGGCAATCTACCCGCCTTGGCTTCCCAGAGTGCTAGGATTACAGGCGTGAGCAACCGCGCCCAGTCTGGAGAGATTCTTTGATGTAAGGACCACTGTGTATTGGAGGCTGAGGAGAAAGCCAACCCTAAAAGGTAGGCTTCTGAGCAAGCTAGGCAGTGAGAAAGGCCCCAGAATGCTGAGGGCTCCCCACTGTCCTGGGGCAAGCCACAGCACCCTCTATTCCTTGCTCTCCTCAATTCTAAAATTTGGTGCTTGTTTTCTTTTCTTTCTTTCTTTCCTTTTTTTTTTGAGACAGAGCCTCAAGCTGTCGCCTTGGGTAGAGTGCTGTGGCATCACAGCTCACAACAACCTCCAACTCCTGGGCTCCAGCGATTCTCCTGCCTCCACCTCCCAAGTAGCTGGGACTACAGGTGCCTGCTACAACGCTTGGCCATTTTTTGGTTGCAGCCGTCATCGTTGTTTGGCGGACCTGGGCTGGATTCGAACCCGCCAGCTCAGGTGTACGTGGCTGGCGCCTTAGCCGCTTGAGCCACAGGCGCCGAGCCTGGTGCTTGTTTTCTAAAAAAAAAAAAAACCCGAGGGATGTATCAAGCCATTCAGAACACTCCGTTGTCTCTTCCCTCATGTGAGCCTCAGAGCAAGCCTTGGAGTAGGCAGGGCAGAACTTAATGCAACTTTAGTGACAGTCTCCCCTGATAGTGGGAGGATGTTAACAAGAACTTCAACAGTTTTCTCGAGTCTTCTAAAAATCACGTGGGGGACCATGCTGGGGAACCATAAGTTTTATATCATGAGGCGCCATAGGACTAAATGAGTGTCTGAAATCACAGGAAATGAGACCACCATCACCATTAGAAATAACTGTCTGATGGAAGAGAAAATATAAAAGTTTATCAGCAACTTAAGATGGAAGAAGACAGGCCAGGCATGGTAGCTCATGCCTGTAATCCTAGCCCTCTGGGAGGCCAAGGCAGATGGATGACTTGAGCTCAAGGAGTTCAAGACCAGCCTGAGCAAGAGTAACACCGTCTCTACTAAGAGTAGAAAAACTAGCTGGGTGTCATGGCTGGCAGCACCTGTAAGTCCCAGCTACTCTGGAGGCTGAGGCAAGACGATTGCTCAAGCCCAAGATATATATATATATATATATATATATATATATTTTTTTTTTTTTTTTTTTTTTTTTTTTTTAAGACAGAGTCTCAAGCTGTTGCCCTGGGTAGAGTGCCGTGGCGTCACAGCTCACAGCATCCTCAAACTCTAGGGTTTAAGCTATTCTCTTGCCTCAGCCTCCCAAGTAGCTGCGACTAGATGCCCAAGATTTTGAGGTTGCTGTGAGCTATGATGCTGCAGCAGTTTACCGAGGATGACAGAGTAACACTCTGTCTCAAAAAAAAAAAAAAAAAAAAGAAAGAAAGAAAAGAAAAGAAAAGATGGAAGAAAGCTACCCCTGAAAAAGAGTTTGTGCCAATCATGTTATGATATATTCTAATTTTGGGGGGATCCCCAATCTCTATTTAAAATTTTCATAACATTAGAAAGACAACCTTTAACTAGAGGCTTCTGGACTGAAAAAATGGTAATGCAGCAAGCTCTTTATAACCCAACAGCAAAATAAATATGCTGTTTTCCTTTTGTACATGTACATACACAGATTGATTTTCAGAGAATTCAAGTATAGTAGAGTACACTGAGCAAAAATGTAGTGGGGAAACAGTCCCTCTTTTTTTTTTTATTGAGACAGACTCTTACTTTGTCACTCTCGGTAGAGTGCTGTAACATCGTAGCTCACAGCAACTTCAAATTTTTGGGGGTCAAGCGATTCTCTTGCCTTAAACTTCCTAGTAGCTGGGGCTACAGGTGCCTGCCACAATGCCCGGCTACTTCTTTTTATATTTTAATTTTTATTTGCATATGCAACACAAGGTGGAGCCGCCAGTGAGGTCACGTGGCTATGAATAACTGAACTACTCTGCTGATTAGAGGCACAGGCAGAGCTCCAGTGGTGCAATTGGTTAGCACGTGGTACTTATATGGCAGTGCGAGTGGAGCAATGCTGAGGTTGTGAGTTCGAGCCTCACCTGGAGCAGTGTTTTTCTTTGTTTTTTTTTGAGACAGAGTCTCACTCTGTCGCCCTCGGTAGATTGCCATGGCATCACAGCTCACAGCAACCTCAAACTCTTGGGCTTAAGCCATTCTTTTGCCTCTGCCTTCCAAGTAGCTGGGACGACAGGCACCCGCTACAATGCCCGGCTATTTTTTGTTGTAGTTGTCATTGCTTTAGCTGGCCTGGGCCGGGTTCGAACTCGCCAGCTTCGGTGTATGTGGCTGGCATCCTACACACTGAGCTATGGGCGCCGCCCAAAGCCCTGGGTTATTAACGAATGCTCTGTCCGTAGCAGGTCAGATTTGAAGAATACGATCAAATTTCCCATTTGGCCGGTGCTTGGTGGCCTCTCTGCCATATGGATGTGGAGGTCTGTGGTACTGGTTGTCTGAGAGAAAGGGAGCAGTTTGCATCCCATGTACCAGAGCTTGGCCACTCAAATTCATGTTCATTCCATAAACATCTGTGGTGTGACCACACATGAAAGGCCACCTGAGGGCCGTGGGAGATGCCAGGCTGAATGGTCTCATTGACTGCAGGCCTAAGGCACACATTCTTATGTGGCATTCCCTATCTTCCAGAAGCTTCTTCTGTCATAGGTATGGATGGTATTGGGGAGGCTCTGTGGGCAGGACACTGATCTTTTCACATTTTCCAGAGGGGTAAAACATGGTTACTATCAACAGCTATATTATAATAGTGAAAGTCAATGTATTCAGCCATGTAAATTGGGCAATGTAAGACATGCTTCTATTTGTTCTGTGATAATATAACAATATAAAATAGTTTGGATCGGGATAGCAAATAAAGCCCGCTGCAATTAAATCCAACTCATCTTGGCCCTGTTCTCCCTTCGTGTTTTTCTGTCTCGCTTTCCCTTTGCTTGTTCAGGGGAAAGTCAAATCTACAGATTCTCAACCATGGAAACCTGTAAGGAAGCAGTCTTTGCGATCCAGGTGAAAAGATCCTTTTCATTTCCAAAGAGGCAGTATTTAGTGCCCTGGCTAAGACAAAAATGTGGCAACAAATTCATCTCAAGCGGGGCGGCGCCTGTGGCTCAGCGAGTACGGCGCCGGCCCCATATACCGAGGGTGGTAGGTTCAAACCCAGCCCCGACCAAACTGCATCAAAAAATAGCCGGGTGTTGTGGCGGGTGCCTGGAGTCCCAACTACTCGGGAGGCTGAGGCAAGAGAATCGCCTAAGCTCAAGAGCTGGAGGTTGCTGTGAGCTGTGACGCCATGGCACTCTACCGAGGGTGATAGAGTGAGACTCTGTCTCTACAAAAAAAAAAAAAACAAAAAAAACCCAAATTCATCCCAAGCAACAAAAAAGCTTACTAGGGGACTGGAAGTATGTTCAGAGACAGAGCACTTCCTGCCTTCTGGATTAGTGAATTTGAGTCTGTCCTGTGGTCCTTTTCATGAACATTTTGGCTTGGGGACTGGTAGGGGGTGTGTGTGGCCTCCCAGCCTTCCTTAAGAGAAAGCACAAAGGGGTTACCTAATTTCACTGTGGGGGTTTGATCTGCCTCCTGGATGGTTCAGTGTAGGTCCATGTCTAGACTGATTACAAAAGCACCAGCAAAACAAAATAAATACCTAACATCTTACAGAAAAGGCACAAAACCAAACAGTATGGGCGAGGAGAACAATGCCTCTGTTGTGACAGGGAGTCTTCATGAGGATGATGGAATTCCTGCACCCCAGGTTCTAATTTGTAAGGGCAACATTAAATGCCTCGAAGCAGGCCCTGGCTTGAACGCATTAATTTGGAAAGGCAATGTGTTTTGTTAGATAAGAGATTTTTTTTTTTCAAAACTGCCACTAGGATCAAAATGAAGATCAGTATTAGGAACACTGTATGTGCACAGATTCAGGAAACAGCGTTTACTCTAGCTCACTACTGTAATCATTTGTTAATTCTGCTGTTTCAAAGTCACAAGGTGTGGATAACATCATTAAAAAGGGCTCTAAGTGAGTCAGTCTTGACTTTGTGCTCAGCGTGCTGTGTGACCTTAAACAAGTCTCTAAACCTCTCTGAGCCTCAGTTTCTACATATGTAAAAATGAAGGAGTTAGAGGTGATTATCTTTGTGAGACTCCAACAAAGTAAAAATAAACGTAACTGGGGATTTTTACCCCAAAAGAAAGCTGTACTATCATGTCCAAATTAGCTCTTTGGTTATTTTTCTGTGTTTGTTTGCTTTTGAGACAGAGTCTAGCTCTGTTACCCTGGATAGAGTGCTGTGGCATCATAGCTCATAGCATCCTCAAATTCTTGGGCTCAAGTGATTCTCTTGTCTTAGCCTCCCGAGTAGCTGGGACTACAGGCACCCACCACAACACTTGGCTAATTTTTCTATTTTTAGTACAGATGGGGTCTCACTCTTGCTGAGGCTGCTCTTGAACTCTTAAGCTCAAGCAATCTACCCACCTCAGCCTCTTAGAGTGCTGGGATTACAGGTGTGAGCCACCAAGCCCGGTCCCAAATTAGCTCTTAAATATGTTGTTCCAAACTGAAGCTGTAGCTCAGCGTTGGGTCACTCTAACTCAAAATCAAATCACTGCCCAAACTCTAAAGTCGATGTGTAATTAAGTGACAAGTATGTCACATAACTGAAGGTGCACGTGTTTAGCGCATAGCTCCAAGTGGCCTCAGGTAGAATGCTCAGATCCTACTATATACCAGGCCCTCGAGACAAGCTGTTTCCCCTAGAATCTTATGCTTTCCCCTTCCCCCCACTTTATTTTTTTATTTTTCTTTTATTTCAGATTAATGAAATAAAATTAATAACGTGAGGGCACGTTAGGTTACATTGTTTGCATTTGTTAGAGTCCCAGCTGCGGTCATGCCCCTCATCCCTACGTTGTGCCTGTTAGATGCGCGCACACCCCCAATTCCCCCCCACTTTCACTTGCTCTCTTTCTGCTTTGATTTTTTCTGTTCGTGAGCTCAAGTGCAAAGAATCGAGTTCAAGCTACTGCTCAGTTCATTGTATGCCATCGTAGTTGGTCTGGACACGTTTCCTTCCCTGCTTTCTTTGATCTGCTCACTTATTCCCTTTCATGCCAGCCCACTCCCATTACCCTACCCCGGAGACACCCATGCTGACGCTGTCCGTGTACGTCTTTCAGGGTGCCTGCGTCTTTATAAATACGTGCTGTCTTCTGCGCGTGTATCTTAATTTATTCAGATGGTGAGATGCTACACAGCCCTTTTTTACCCAGACTGTGGTTTTCAGATCTATCTCTGCCACTGGCTGTGTGTGTGTTTCATTGTTTCTAATTGTTCCACAATGCACCCTCCATGTCACACCTCTTCCCTTGCCCATGGAGGCACCTGGTGTCCTGCGGTGCCCATTACGGCAAATATCACAACAATGACTTGCCCTATGCCTGGTCCTCTCTGGGCCTGTCTCACATCGTTCTAAATTCTGACTAAGACATCCTTTCTCCTTCATAACCTGGATGACTTTCATATTTTGTTCAATTCTTCGTTTACACTTTCTTTGTTTCCTGGATGATTTCTTTTTTTTTTTCCTATGCTTTCTTCAAGGGTCATATCCCCAAGTCATTAACCATAATATGTAGCCCATCCTGTTCTTCCATGAATCCCATGCAAATCCCTATTATAATGTTTTTATTATATTGTGATTTCTTTTCTTTCTTTCTTTCTTTCTTTTTTTTTTTTTGAGACAGAGCCTCAAGCTGTCACCCTGGGTAGAGTGCCGTGGCAT
>CAUYRH010179768.1:0-27630 GCA_963574655.1 Perodicticus potto
GCTACTTGGGAGGCGGAGGCAGGAGACTCGCTTGAGCCCAGGAATTGGAGGTTGCTGTGAGCTGTGACGCCACAGCACTCTATCCAGGGTGACAGCTTGAGGCTCTGTCTCAAAAAAAAAACAAAAACTTGCTGATAAACATGTCATTTTTCCTTTAAGACTTTTCAACATCACTTAACTAGATGTTTTCATGCAAAAAAACTTAGGAGTAGGTAAGTTTTGCAAGATACTCTATACTGATATGCACAACCTCTGTACACAGGTCAAATATCTCTCCAGCTGGCTTGAGGCAGTCTTGCTCTGTTGCCCCAGCTAGAGTGAAGTGGCATCAGCATAACTCACTGTAACCTCAAACTGCTAGGCTCATGAGATCCTCCTGCCTCAGTTTCCTGGGTAGCTAGAACTATAAGTGCATGCCACCAGGCCTGACTAATTTTTCTATTTTTTGTAGCAATAAGTTCTTGCTATGTTGCTCAGGCTAGTCTGGAACTCCTGACTTGAAATAATCCTCCCACCTCAGCCTCCCAAAGTGCCAAGATTATAGACATACAGATGTGAGCCACCACGCCCAGCCTCCAATTGGCTTTATTATTTCATATTTGTGGTTTTCAACCAGGGTTAGATGGACTTGGCCTGCATACTATAGTTTGGAAAACCTGCCACAGAGATTTGAATGCAATGATTCTGCAACTCCTCACTTTCAGTATACAGTTTCATCCACATGCTCAGGGTATGTGTCACTATATCAGATTTTCTCCCACCCCCATATAATGCCTTCTCATAGTAGGACAACATAGCCACCAAGGGAACAGACTTATCAAGCTTAATTTTCTTCATCCATATTAAGAAAACAATGGTCATATTGAATATGCTTTTTAAAATTACACACCCTCTCTCACCTGGAGAACGATTTGTTCTAAGTTTACCATTTCATCCTTCTGCTAGCACAACCCCTTTCCTAAACACATTCCTTACTTATACTCTTATGGTGACAAAACTCCCATTTGTTATAATACATATGTGGACATTCATTACACAAGATTTCTCTAAGAAATTTTGAGTGAGTTTCTACATAAGTATGATGTCCCCATAAAATATCATGACACTTGCTGCCACTTATTAAATTCAGTTTATAATTTTGCCTTTCCAAAAATTTTATTAAAAAAAAAATTTTATTCACTTTTCACAAAATCACATATAATATAGTAAGGAGCTTCAGTATTTGCATTAAAAGTACAGAGCTTGAGATTAATTTTCTACTGAAGCAGTCACAACATTCTGAGATAATTTTTTAAATATTTTACTTAATCATCTTTACAAAAATCATTCAATAACAATCACTATTATTATTATTATGGTAGAGACAGAGTCTCACTTTATTGCCCTGGGTAGAGTGCCGTGGCGTCACAGCTCACAGCAACCTCCAACTCTTGGGCTTGGGCGATTCTCCTGCCTCACCCTCCTGAGTAGCTGGGACCACAGGCGCCCGCTACAACGCCCAGCTATTTTGTGTTGCAGTTTGGCCAGAGCCAGGTTTGAACCCACCACCCTTGGTATAGGGGGGCAGCACCCTACCCATTGAGCCACAGGCGCCACCCAATAACAATTATTATTTTAAAATAATTTAAAGCCACTTTTGAAAGTAAAGAAATTCAGATGCCACAAGAGCCTATACTGTGATCGTCCGTGCAGGAACCCTGAAGCCCTAGAATGACAACCCAACTCTGCCACCGCCATTTTTAATTCTTTCTTAATTTCTGTCACTTCATTTCTGAATTCTAAAGTATTTGCTCTTTCATTACTCATATAATTTTCTTAATGTCTTACATTTCATTTAGAAATGATGCAGTAAATTGGCTCGGCGCCTGTGGCTCAACAGGCTAAGGTGCCAGCCATGTACACTTGAGCTGGCCAGTTTGAATCCAGCCTGGGCTCACCAAACAACAACAATGGCGGCAACCAAAAAATGGCCTGGCGTTGTGGCGGGCGCCTGTAGTCCCAGCTACTTGGGAGGCAGAGGCAGGAGACTCGCTTGAACCCAGGAATTGGAGGTTGCTATGAGCTGTGATGCCACGGCACTGTATCCAGGGTGACAGCTTGAGGCTCTGTCTCAAGGAAAAAAAAAAGAAATGATGCAGTAAATGTACCTGGTTTTTGGGTCTGTCTTTCTGGAATACTTTTATTGTCTGTGAGGACAAAAATCAAAACTCTGAAATGTTCCAAAATCTGAAACTTTGCATGTACCATCATGACATTCCAAATGGAAAATTTCTCACACGAGTGTTTAACATACATTCTGTTTCACCCACAAAATGATCAAAATTATTGCATAAAATTGCCTTCAGCCTGCCTTTCTCTTTCAATGCCTTTTTATAATTTATTTTATTTTATTTTATTTTATTTTATTTTATTTATTTTAGACAGAGTCTCAAGCTGTCACCCTGGATAGAGTGCAGTGACATCATAGCGCACAGCAATCTCCAACTTTTGGGCTCAAGCGATCCTCTTGTCTCAGTTTTTTCTATTTTCAGTAGAGCCAGGGTCTCACTTTTGCTCAGGTTGCTCTGGAACTCGTGAGCTCAAGCAATCCACCCGCCTCAGCCTCCCAGAATGCTAGGATTACCATGCCTGGTCTTCCGTGCCTTTTTAAAAAGTAACCATCAGTCTGCTGGCCTCATGCCTGTAATCCCAGCACTTGGGAGGCTGACACAAGAGAATCAATTGAGCCCAAGAGTTTGCTGTAAGCTATGACACCTTATGAGGGTGACAGCTTGAAACTCTATCTCAAGGGAAAAAAAAAAGTTACCATTGGCCTATGTGTATATAAAACATAAATGAATTTTGTGTTTAAACTTGGGTCCCATCACCCAGCTATCTCATTTACGTGTACAAATATTCCAAAATTATTTTTCAAACTTTATTCAAATTAATATGAGGGTACACTATTTAGGTTACATTGTTGTCACTTCCATGGTAAAGTTCCATTTGCAGAAGAGCCCCTCACCCACGGGGCGTGTTATACACCCTCACATATGCACAGTAAGTAAGACCCCGCCCCCTGCCCTCTCTCCTTCTGCCAAAGGAGTCCTCCTCTGCAGGGAGTCCTCCTCGCTCCCCACTCCCGCTTCCACCTCCCAACTGGACTATATTAGTGTTTTATTGTTCTTAGGAACATGTAATTGTTTATATATTGATTTCATATTAGTATGGAGTACATTGGATATTTATCTTTCCATTCTTGCAATACTTAACTAAGAAGAATGTATTTCAGCTCCATATTTTTAAAAATTTTAAATCTGGCTCGGTGCCTGTGGCTCAACGGTCTAAAGCGCCAGCCACGTACACTTGAGCTGGCGGGTTCGAATCCAGCCCGGCCTGCCAAACAACGACGCCTGCAACCAAAAAATGGCTGGGCGTTGTGGTGGGCACCTGTAGTCCCACCTACTTGGGAGACAGAGGCAAGAGACTCGCTTGAGCCCAGGAATTGGAGGTTGCTGTGAGCTGTGATGCCACGGCATTCTATCCAGGATGACAGCTTGAGGCTCTGTCTCAAAAAAAAAAAATTTTTTTTTAATCTGAAAAAGAAATTAGGCTCCGTGCCCATAGCACAGTGGTTAAGGTGCCAGCCACATACACGGAGGCAGGCGGGTTCAAACCCAGCCTGGGCCTGCTAAACAATAATGACAACTGCAACAACAACAACAACAAAAATAGCCGGGCACTGTGGTGGGCGCCTGTAGTCCCAGCTACTTGGGAGGCTGAGGCAAGAGAATCGCTTACACCCAAGAGTTTGAGGTTGCTGTGAGCTGTGACGCCATGGCACTCTACCTAGGGTGACATAGTGAGACTCTGTCTCAATAAATAAATAAATAAAAATAAATTTTTAGTCCCAAGCAGTGCTGATGAGGGATACTCAATCTGTAATAATTTCACACAGCATCCAACCTCAATATTTTCCTGTTGTTCATTTTCATAGCAATTTAGTTTTTCTGAACTTTAAAAAGGAAGTGTGGTTCAGGTAGCTTTTATCATTTCAGTTGTTAAAAATACTGTCGCTTGCTTTCAGAGGGTCCCTGGCTCTGTAACCCTCTTTCGCTTTAGTCTGGATTTTTCTTTCCATTGCCATTGCCCCTGTCCGGCTGACTTCTGACTGTGCTCTCAGCCATTTCTCCTCAGGGTGAGGCCCCAGCCTGGAAGTGAAACTGCTGCATCCATTTTGAAAGTTCATGAGATTAAACCACTCAGGCCCCTGGAGGTCATCCCTGGAGATCCCCCAAGTTTCCCAGATCTGCCACCTACTAGCTGTGTGATCTCAGACGAATTTCTGCTCCCACGCCTACTTCCTTAGTGGTAAAATAGAGATCAAATAATGGGATAAGGAGATACTTACAAGATTGGACGGTGCCTCTGGCTAGGTGGGTAGGGCCGGCCCCATATACCAAGGGTGGTGGGTTCGAACCCAGCCCTGGCCAAATTGCAATAAAAATAGCTGGGCATTGTTATGTGCACCTGTAGTCCCAACTACTTGGGAGGCTGAGGCAAGAGAATCGCCGAAGCCCAGGAGATGGAGGTTGCTGTGAGCTGTGTTGCCACAGCTCACTAAGAGTGACAAGGTGAGACTTTGTCTCTAAAAAAAAAAAAAGGGCTTTCGGGGGGCAGAGTTAATACTTTGCATGAAATATCTTATTTTATAACAGTGAAATTGCTTTCTCTCTTGCCTTGTGATTTTTTTTGAAGTGAAATTTAAGTTTTTGTGTGAGTAGTACTGTTATACCTATCTTGAGTGTCTTGCTTGTATTGTATCACATCATACCTTTGTTTCATTCTTAATAAACTGTTCACTTGTTAAAAAAAAAGAGAGAGAGAGAAATGTAGTGACACGTTAACATTTGGAGAATCTGGGTGAAGAGGGCACATGGGCATTTTTAGTACTATTATCTTATGACTTCAGCGAAAGTCTAAAATATTTTCAAAATAATTCGGGTTTTTTGCTTGTTTTTGTTTTTAGAGATAGGGTCTTGCTCCATCACCCAGGCTAGAGTGCAATGGTGTAATCATAGCTCACTGCAGCCTCAAACTCCTGAGCTCTAACGATTCTCCCTCTTCAGCCTCTCAAGTAGCTAGGTCTACAGGGGCACACCAGAGCACCTGGCTAATTTTTTTTAATTTTTTTGTAGAAATGGAGATCTCACCATGTTGCCCAGACTGGTCTCAAACTCCTGGCCACAAGTATTCCTCCCACCTCAGCCTGCCAAAGGGCCAGAATTATAGGCATGAGCCACCACGCCAGGCAAAAAAAAATTTAATAATTTGGGGGGTTAAGAGCAGAAAAAGAATAAGATCAGTGTATCAGAAGTTCTCTTTGAGAACTTACAGAAGTGAATGTTAACATGTGAAAGGCAAAAACTTTACTAGTTTAAAAGGAAAGTTGGTCTCGGTGTCCGTAGCTCAATGAGTAGGGCACCCACCACATACACCGATGCTGGCAGGTCGAGCCCAGCCTGGGCCTGCTAAATGAAAATAACTGCAAACAAAAAAACAGCCAGGTGTTGTGGCAGGCGCCTGTAGTCTCCGCTACTCAAAAGGTTGAGGCAAGAGAATCACTTGAGCCCAAGAGTTTGAGGTTGCTGTGAACTTCATCACCACTGCTCTCTATGCAGGGTGACATAGTGAGACTCTGTCTCAAAAAAAAAAAAAAGAAAAAGAAAAGTTGTGGGCATATAGTGCCTTGCATGTTTGGCTAGGAAGGCCAATACAAAGTCACTACCTAAAAGGTCCTCTCTTTGATAGATACACTGATGTTTAATTCAACACACTGCCATTCCATATTAGCAGAATCAATGGTATTCCAGTGAGCTAACAGAGCAGACTAAGGCCATTAGAAATAGCAAGCACTAGTAGTCTGGAAGAGATGAAAATGACTTATTATGCTCAGTTAGCATGTGGGGCAAGAGTCACCCATGTACACTATTGGTGGGATGTAAATTAGTGTAATCTAATATTTTTGAGAAGCAGTCAGGGAGTGCACATCACATTTTAAAACATTCATGCCCTTTGACTCAGCAATTCTACCTCTAGAAATGTATCCTAAGGAAATAGTGGGGCAAGTGCAGAGAACAGGAGGCAATATATGTCCATTAGTCGGAGACTGATTAAATAGGCCATGGTTTATCAATACAAGAGAATATTCTTCAGCTATAACAAAGTATAAAATAGTGTGGTGCCTATGGCTCAGAGGGTAGGGTGCCGGTCCCATATACCGAGGGTAGCGGGTTCGAACTTGGCCCAGGCCAAAGTGCAACAAAAAAATAGCTGGGCATTCTGGCAGGCGCCTATAGTCCCAGCTACTCTGGAGATTGAAGCAAGAGAATCGCCTAAGCCCAGGAGTTGGAGGTTGCTGTGAGCTGTGACACCACAACACTCTACTGAGGGCAATAAAGTGAGACTCTATCTCTAAAAAAAAAAATACAAAGTATAAAATAAATGAATAGGAAGCAATGTCCCAAATATGTTAAGTGAAAGGCAGGTTGCAGAATGGTATATATAGTATGACCCCATTTATATTTATATTAGTTAACTTAAAATAAACATATTATATAGGCATTTTTTAGAAAATATTGATGGAATGGGACGGTGAAGTGGCTCACATCTGTAATCCTAGCACTCTGGGAAGCTGAAGCCAGAGGATCCTTTCGGCTCAGGAATTTGAGACAAGCCAGAGCAAAAGTGAGACCTCATCCTACTAAAAATAGAACTAGCCAGGCATTTTGGTGGTGCCTATAGTCTCAGCTACTCTGGAGGCTGAGGCAGGAGGATCACTTGAGCCCAAGAGTTTGAGGTTGCTGTGAGCTATGAGGCCATGGCACTCTACCCAGGGTGACAGAGGGAGACTCTGCCTCAAAAAAAGAAAAGAAAATATTGAAATAATGCTGCCAAAAAATAATTGTGAATAGGTAAGGAGTTAGGAGAACGTTCACCATAGTAAACACAGCAGACTATACATTTGTAAGGACTGATACAAAATGAAAACATAGAGCCCCTGGTGTAAAAACTGAGAAATTCTAAGATAAAGACAGCAGAGTATTAAGCCAAGCACGGGGCTCTGTGGGATTGCATGGGTCACAAGTCCATAAAGCCAGGCCTGACAAAACACAATGCTACATTACACTGTAAATGACACGTCAGGTATACTACGATATATGCTACAGTAAGTGGGCAGGTAGGTGGAAATATATATATATGGTCTATCTTTCCCTCTCCCTCCTTTTTGTTGTTTTTGCATATTATAATAAGGGCAATACAAAGTGTGTTTAAATTATTCCTAAAAGCAGCTAGCATAATAAGGGTGCTGAAATTACTAATTTGCCAGTGAGCCCCTTAGGGCACTTCACATGCCACAAGACTGCCTCCAAGAGGACTGACAGCCATCCAACCAGGAGACAGAGATATATGCATAGCTCTTAAGAAAGATCTCTGTAGTCAATTCTAATTACTCTTTTAAAGAGTTTTCCATACTGGTGACTATTGGGACAGATAAACACAGGGTAATTTTTTTCTTCTTTTCGTGTAGCAAGTAGAAGTGTAAGAACAAGAATAGAAAACTTGGGCGGCGCCTGTGGCTCATGGAGTAGGCGCCAGCCCCATATACTGAAGGTGGTGGGTTCAAACCCGGCCTCGGCTGAACTGCAAAACAGAAAAACAGCTGGGCATTGTGGGGTGCACTTGTAGTCCCAGCTACTCGGGAGGCTGAGGCAAGAGAATCGCCTAAGCCCCAAGAGTTGGAGGTTGCTGTGAGCTGTGTGATGTCACGGCACTCCACCGAGGGCAATAAAGTGAGACTCTATTTCTTATCTCTAAAAATTAAATAGCTCTTCTAGTACACTTGGATATTGATTTTTTGTTACTGCTCTAAATGGTTCTATGATGTGTCTTTCAATTCATCAAATAGTAGTGTTACTAGTCATTAGTGGACTTGATCTGCTTACAAGTTAAATGTTTCCTGTGATGCTTCTATTTATAAATAGAACTAAAAACCTGGGAAGTCTAATTTGGGATCAGTATGGTAGCTATGTTCTGCCATGTAGAACATCAAGGTTTGATTAGGCAGATCTTAGGATTGTAGCCAAAATGCAAGAGCACAAGACATTCTAATACCTAATGGGCTAAATAAGATGATCTAACATTTACCAGGCTCTGATTCTTATTAGTTATATGGGTAGCAACCTTCAACAGGCCACAAACAGAATGGTGACATAGGCATGTAGGTGAAAGAGAAGGATTTCCAATCAACAGAGTGAAAAAAAGCACTAAAAGCTGTTGTTAAAGATTTTTCTGAAGTCCATCATAAGGTAACTAGTGGTAACTAAGTCTAAATGGCACACACCGGGATCTGCAGACCTTTAACTTCATAGGCATCTGGAGAATCTGTTGAAATTCTATTTGAGAAGTTCTCCAAGGGACTTCAGGGGTTTGTATAACACGGTGACAGGCTATAAATAGAACGCTTATAAATCCTATGAGGTGTATGTTTCAAGATTAAATTCTGTACCTTGAAAGTTTTCAATCTTGCACTATTTTTTAATTGAGTTCCAGAATTATAATGGTATCTGTTTACATGGTACCTAAGTCACATCTAATCTATGCTTAGTAATAGAGACAAACAACTAATAAGCCCATCTGAGTCTTAATTATAGGAGATTATCCAAGGCAGTCATCTTTTATAGGATATCAATCTGTCTTCATTAAAGTTATGAAAACTACTCATATCTGTGAGAATTTTTCTTTTATTTTTCTTTTATTTATTTATTTTGAGACACAGAGTCTCACTTTGTCACTCTTGGTAGAGTGTCGTGGCATCATAGCTCACAGGAACCTCAGACTTTTGGGCTCAAGCAATTTTCTTGCCTCAGCCTCTTAACTAGCTGGAACTACAGGCGCCCACCATGATGCCCAGCCATTTTTAGAGATGGGGTCTCGCTCTAGCTCAGAGCTAGTCTGGAACTCGTGAGCTCAGGGGATGTGCCTGCCTAGGCCTCCCAGAGTGCTAGGATTAGAGGTGTGAGCCACTGCACCCAACCTGTGCTCCCATTTCAAAACATAACCTATAATCTAAACGTAAGACATTACTGCAGGTAGGAATCCATCATCTTCACAAATGCAAAAACAGGTGGCTCCTGTGGCTCAGTGAGTAGGGCGCCGGCCGCATATACTGAGGATGGCAGGTTCAAACCTAGCCCCGGCCAAACTGCAACAACAAAAAAATAGCCAGGCATTGTGGCGTGCACCTGTAGTCCCAGCTACTCGGGAGGCTAAGGCAAGAGAATCACCTAAGCCCAGGAGTTGGAGGTTGCTGTGAGCTGTGTGACGCCACGGCACTCTACCCAGGGCGATAAAGTGAGACTCTGTCTCTACAAAAAAAAAAACCCTCTATTTAATTCATTTGCCCTTCGTTACCTCCATAGATACTTCACTGCTTTTATCTTAAATATTACAATGACTTTTTCTTTTAAGTAATTATGTACACATGTGTCATACAAGAAAAAGTTTCTAACAGTATCCTCTGGAGAAGAATGAGATATGACTCAAGAAATGTTGCAGATGGAAAAACCACTTGATAGGGATGTTGACGTGAGAATTCAAGCACAAAATAGGTGGTTGAACTGGATGACATTTAGGTTTTTTGCAATCTGAGATATCATGAATACGAAACAATGCTTACAGGTCTTGAATGGGCAGAGGCATTGAGAATGGAGTAGGCGAATGAGACTCTGAAGACATTGTATTTATTGATACAATTGGCACTGATTGAATGTGTGATGTAGGTGAAAAGGATGAAGAATCAAAGAAACTTAATGTTTTCAGCTCAAGAAAGAGAATAGTACCATTTGCAGAAATGAGAAAGGATTAAGAATTAACAAGCTTTCCTTTTTTTTGTTGCTTTGATTGTAAAGGAATCCCCTTCAATAGGGTAACTAAAAATAGAGAAGCTAACTCTATTTCTGTCTTGTTGTTGGTATCATGGATGATTCCAGGAGGTCAGTCCAGATGTGGCAGAAGATCCCAGTCCACTTGACTGGACCTGCGGGGGCAGGGCACTGAGGAGACTAACAGAAGGGAGCCAGGATGCTTAGCAAATATGCTACAATACAGGAGCAGAACAGCTGACGGAGACACAGTCGGCCTCTTCGGGAATTGACTTAAGAACTAGGATAGGCCTGAGCCTTCCAGGAGCTAGGCAAGGGAGTGGCAAAGTAAAGAGATTTACCCTGACACTAAGAACTCAGAAATAGACTTCACAGGCTCAATGGAGCCAGTCTTAGTGAAGAATGTCATAAAGAAAATAGTGTTTGAGGGCGGTGCCTGTGGATCAGTGAGTAGGGCCCCGGCCCCATATACTGAGGGTGGCAGGTTCAAACCCAGCCTGAGCCAAACCGCAACAAAAAATAGCCAGGTGTTGTGGTGGGTACCTGTGGTCCCAGCTACTCCATAGGGTGAGGCAAGAGAATCTCCTAAGCCCAAGAGCTGGAGTTTGCTGTGAGCTGTGACGCCACAGCCTCTACCGAGGGCGACAAAGTGAGACTCTGTCTCTAAAAAAATTAAAAAAGAAAGAAAGAAAATAGTGTTTGAGAAAATTCAAGAAGAAAACTCGAGGCAGAGAGGTCCCCAGGAAAGTATTGCATGAGTTTATTCAGAAAGTAATATAGATCTGTATATTGCTTGTAAAAGTCTGTTGCTGAAACACTAATTATTTGGTACATTTTTGGGAAAGAGATATATAACCATAAATTTACACATTGTGCATTACTTTCTTTTTCTGTTGCCCATGCTGGAGTGCAGTGGTGTGATTATAGCTCACTGTACCCTTGAACTCCTGATTCAAGTGATCTTTCCGCCTATCTCAACATTTTTGCTTTTTGTAGATATGGGGTCTTACTATATTGGCCAGGCTGATCTTGATTTCCTCACCTCAAGCCTTCTTCCTTGGGGAACCCATAGCTCAGAGGTTAGGGCGCCAGTCACACATTCCAGGTCTAGTGGGTTCGAACCAGGCCCAGGCCTGCTAAACAAAACAACAACAACAACAAAAATAGCTAGGCATTATGGTGGGCATCTGTAGTCCCAGCTACTAGGGAGGCTGTGGTAAGAGAATCACTTGAGCCCAAGAGTTTGAGGTTGCTGTGAGCTATCATGCTACAGCACTCTACAGAGAGCAACAAAGCAAGACTCTTTGTCAAAAAAAAACAAACCAATCTTCCTACCTTGGCCTCCGGAGGTGCTGGGATTACAGGTGTGAGCTACTGTGCTCAGCCCTGTGCATTACTTGGAAATGTGGCATGCTTAGAAACGTGGCATAATATATGATCTATTGCTATAGTATGAAGCCTAATTACCCTTAATTGCCCTTATTTTAACTCTGTCCTTACCTTAAGGCTGAAACCACTTTATAATGAGCTCTGCTAAACCAGATCTGGTAGTAGTCAAAATATGTTCTCAGAACTGGAACATTATTAGCATCACTTGAGCTCTTGTTAGAAATTCAAGCCTTCAGGGGCTATCCTAGAGCTACTAAAACAGAAACCCTGGGGATAGAGTCCACCAATCTGGGTTTTAAACCTTCCAGGTGATTCTGATATACTTTCAAATTTGAGAACCACTCCCTTAGGCACTTTAGAACAAGATCTCTTTAGATGTCCAGCTGAGATCTGTGTGATAGGCAAAGGAGTAGAATGGTCAACTAGAAATAATGGGTCAACTATAAATAATTTGCAGTGAGGAAGGCCTGGAATGAAACAAGGACTCTAGCACCTATTGTGCAGAGTCTGGAGTAAGTTAAGTACTTAGCCTCATTGAATCTCAGTTTCCTCATACATAAGATGGCAATAATAATATCTACCTTGAAAGGTTACTATGAATACTGATGTTTATGTAACTCCATGGTAATTAGTAATGCTGGCTATACTTCAGTCCCAGTCCAAACGCCTGCCCTATCTCTTACTGTATGATCTTGGGCAAATTACTAAATCTCTGTGCTTTAATTTTCTCATTTGTAAAGTGAGTACACTTTCTTCATTGTCCTTATGAGGATTCAACGAGTTAGCGTATAAATAACTTAAAAGGTTCAGCGCCTGTGGCTCAATGGGCAAAGGCGCCAGCTACGTACACCTGAGCTGGCGGGTTCGAATCCAGCCCAGGCCCGCCAAACAACGATGACTGCTGCAACCAAAAAATGGCCAGGCGTGGTGGTGGGCGCCTGTAGTCCCAGCTACTTGGGAGGCGGAGGCAAGAGACTTGCTTGAGCCCAGGAATTGGAGGTTGCTGTGAGCTGTGACAGCTTGAGGCTCTGTCTCAAAAAAAAAAAAAAAAAAAAACTTAAGAGACTGTTTGCCATCTAAGTGCTTAATAACTTATCTGTTTAATAGTAGAAATACAAATAACAATAAAATACTTTATGTAAATTATAGATTTATATCATTTAATCTATATATTTATGTAGATGTAACACCTAGACCTAGAATATGGTAGATGCTCTATATTTGACAACAATTGTTAGTAGTGACATTACAGCATTCGTTCCCACAAAGAAAGATTACCAAGGGTTCCAGTATACTGGGTTCCTCATACTTCCATATTACCTTTACTGGTTTTTGGGTTTTTTTTTTTTGAGACAGAGTCTCACTTTATCGCCCTCGGTAGAGTGTCGTGGTGATAAAGTAGCTGGGACTACAGGCACCTACCACAATGCCCGGCTATTTTTTTTGTTGCAATTTGGCCAGGGCCAGGTTCGAACCGCCACTCTCAGTATAAGGGACCAGCCCTTCCCACTGAGCCACAGGCGCCACCCTTGTCTTATCTTCCCTAGGAATAATCTCCATGGATTATATCAATACTAATTTTCTTTTTCTTTTCTTTTTTTTGGGGGGGACAGAGTCTCAGTATGTCACCCTGGGTAGAGTGCCGTGGTGTCATAGCTCATAGCAACCTCAAGCTTTTGGGCTTAAAAATTCTCTTGCCTCAGCCTCCCCAGTAGCTGGGACTACAGGCTCCCACCACAATGCCCAGCTAGTTTTTGGTTGTTCTTGTTGTTTGGCAGGGCTGGGCTGGGTTCGAACCCTCCAGCTCTGGTGTATGCGGCTGGCGCCCTAGCCCCTGAGCTACAGGCACAGAGCCTAATTTTCTTGTTTTGATCGGCTACTATAGTTACACAAGATGATACCATTGGAGGAGGTAAAGGATAGATGAGACCTCCTTGTATACTTTTTTGCAATTCCTGTTGATCTGTGATTATTTAAAAGTAATAAAAAGTGCTCCCTTGGCAGCACACTGAAACAATACAGAGAAGATTAGCATGACCTGTACACAAGGATGATATGTAAAAATAAATAAAAACATAGGAGTGGGGAGCTTGCCTGAAGTGAGAAGTATTAGGGCTGGAGGTCGGGCCTATAATTCTGTTTTTCTCCAATTAAATAATCAAAAATAAGTTTACAAAAACCTAAGATGAAGAAAAACTAGATGATTCATCTCTCTCAATTAAATTAATATCAATTCATCATCTCTGGTTACCATTCAGGGACTTCAGTCAAAATACAGATGTAGTTTTCTACAGGCTTCCTAAGTTATAAGCCAGAAAAGTCTGGCAATAAAAAGGAATAAAGTTCTCTAATACCTGATCAATTTTGTGTTCCAGAGAAAAATAAAGGTATATTACCAAAGATTCAACATTTTTCTATTAAAAAAAGAACCAACTCGGGCGGAGCCTGTGGCTCAGTGAGTAGGGCACCGGCCCCATATACTGAGGATGGTGGGTTCAAACCTGGCCCTGGCCAAACTGCAACAACAAAAAAAATAGCTGGGCATTGTGGTGGGAGCCTGTGGTCCCAGCTACTTGGGAGGCTAAGGCAAGAGAATCGCCTAAGCCCAAGAGTTGGAGGTTGCTGTGAGCTGTGTGATGCCACGGCACTCTACTGAGGGTTATAAATTGACTCTGTCTCTACAAAAAAAAAAAAAAAAAAAAAAAAGATTTGGCAACATCTTAAATTTTTTCAGTTTTCAGCCAAAACTATCCAGTATTTTACTCAAGAAATCAACCCTAAGAATTTGGGTGGTGCCAGTAGCTCAAGCGACTAAGGCGCCAGCCACATACACCCGAGGGTGGGTTCAAATCCGGCCCAGGCCTGTCAAACAATGACAACTACAACCAAGAAATCACATGTAATCTAGGGCAGTTCCCAACAGTAACAAAAACCATAAAATTCCTATTACAGATCAAAAAGAGATTCTATAATCTTTAATTAAACATATATATATGAGAATAGTTTAAACTGGTTAAATTAAATAATTAAAAATTATAATTCTTTTTGAGATTACGTTTGATCAATTAAAATCCTTGTTAAATCTTCACAAATCCCCTCACAAATCTCTGTAATAGAACAGAGAAAGTTTCTTTAGAGAGTGACTTGTGAAATATTAACAGCAAGTATCTCCATAATATTTTAGACTTTCTCTATGCCAACAGTAATTCCAAGTCAAGAGATTATACTACCTAACATCGAATAGCCAATTTGAAAACAGATTTCTTTTGAGACAGAGTCTCAAGCTGTTGCCCTGGGTAGAGTGCTGTGGCATCACAACTCACAGCAACCTCAAACTCTTGGGCTTAAGCTATTGTCTTGCCTCAGCCTCCCAAGTAGCTGGGACTACAGGCGCCTGCCACAACACCCGGCTATCTTTTGATTGTAGTTGTCATTGTTGTTTGGTGGGCCCAGGCTGGATTTGAACCTGCCAGCTCCAGGGTATGTGGCTGGCGCCTTAGATGCTAGAGCTACAGGCCATGAGCCTTGAAAACAGATCTTATACATGAATACACAAAACAAGCTTTGTACTGTTTGGTTGTAACTACACTTCCTATTAACAAAAAGCATCTTTGTTACATTGTCTTTTTGCTATAGACTGAATGTTTGTGTCCTCTCAAAATTCATGCTGAAATTCTAACCCTCGCTGTGATGGGATTAAGAGGTGAAGCCTTTGGGAGGTAATGAGGTCATGAAGGCATTGCCTTCATGAATGGTATTAGTGCCCTCATATGAAAGACAAAGCTTGCTCTCTGGTTGTTCTCCAACACAGAAAGATACAAAGAGAAGACAGCTAGATCCAAACCAGGAAGTGAGCCCTCACCAAACACCAAATCAGCCTTGATATTGGACTTCATGTCCTCCAGAACTGTGAGAAGTAAATGTTTGTTGTTTAAGCCACCCAGTGTGTGGCCAATTTCTTATGGCAGCCCAAACTGAGATAATGTTGATATGGTACTAATGAGTCTGCATTTTACTTCTTCCTTAGTTCAGCAAATTAAATTTCTAAAACCTCCTAACCAGAGCTAGATCTACCATCGCTTACCAATTATGTTGCCAATCTGTATTTAGAGCTATTACAACCTCCCTGAAGAACTTTGTTTCCTGTAACAAGTTATGTATTGTATTTTACTTGGGAAAAACCGAAAGTATAGACACTAAACATACAAACTTGTTGTCAAACGAGTAGTGACAATTTTAAGTGAAAAATTTAGACCGAGAAAGAGACTACCTAAGAATTGTAATAGGAGATATTGCTTGTCTTAACAAACTGTATCACAACTACTTTTTTAAATGTAGGGTTATTTTTACCTGAAACATATTATCTTGATTTATTCCCTAAACTTTAACCCTGGTATGAGCATGACATCAAATCAAGAATTCATAGAAGGAACTCAGTGTAATTTAGAAGCAATTATAACTCAATGCACATTTTTGTCAAGAAGGGTTAGCTTGTTTTTGAACTTTATGGACACACATTCAATAAAGCTTGATTCAGGTCTTGTATTTGACAAATAGGCACAGAGTATGCACTGTATGCCAAGTGCTCCTGGGTATGTGATAGTAAACTACAAAAAATATGCATAAGGTTCTTGACCTCAGAGAGCTTATTGTCTAGAGAAAAAGACAGACTGTAGTCAGATGATAAATAAAATAAAATTACAAGTTGATGCTGTTTACTATTTGCATTGCATCTCTCTCACTTTTTAGGAATATTCTACAGAGAAAACATTGGGTTGCTGTTTAAACATCAGAAACAACCAGTTGTAGCTGGGAGATAGGAAGACATATAACAGTAGACAAGTCTGTACACTTCATCATGAAAACTTCCATAATATTTACTCCAAAAAGTTCAAAATATTCATCTAAACATGCATGTTGAGAGGATAACTTCTAATCATAGAGGAAGAACTCACCGGTAATTTGTTTTCTTGTACCCTACTTATGAAAAAAATCCATGATGGTGGAAAATATACACATACTCCAGCTTTTCAAATGAATTTTCTTATCCTAAATTCATTTTGAAAAACATCAGTGCTCTAGCACACAAATGCAATGTTGCTTCAATTAAATCAGTCTTTGGGGAATAACAATTTATAACAAACGTCATCATTCGTATTTAAAGATCGTCATTGAATTTACATTCAATTTAACCTGTTATTTTCAAGCACAGCTTTTGTTTGCTATAGTCCAGCTGAAAATATACAAAGTACGGAGGACGTTAAAGGTATTACTCTGGTTCTAATTTTTTACCTATTATAAGATTCTCTCCACGTTACTGTGAAAATACTCCAGCTCTCTCCATTCCCTCTCCCCCAAAGGAAACTCAGTCGTTTATGTTTGCTAAACCCATTGACTTCTTTTTAAATGTAAAAAAAAAAAAAAAAAAAAAAATCCCCCTCTTTTTACTTCTTAAGTGCTTCCTAAGAAACACGTGCATTTTAAATGTTTATTACTGCACGTTAGTCTACTAAAAAAAAAAAATATATATATATATATACTTTAAAGGACTAGCAAGTTCCTGGAGTGTCACGGTTTCTTCCCCCTACCTCACCAAGTTTAAACACACCCAATGCCTTTATTCCTTAATCCCGACCCGAGTTGCTACTTCACATATCACTGCACGTTGGCTGTTATTTAAATACATTTAAAAATAATTTCCTCGAGCTGCTTTCTGAAATTTTTGAACATGTTCTTTTTATCTTATGTCTGCCTCTGCTGCTGATGTTCCTGGTAAAGATGGTATCCTTGGAATTCCTTTCTCAACAGAGTTACAATATTACATTATGTGTCAGACGCAATGGTCCCGCCCTCCAGCAGTTCATGCTTTCTGGTTAAGTAGCTTCTTTAACTTTCTAAGACGAAATACCTAGGAAGTGGTGTCATCCCAGCTCATCAGCAATTCCTAAGTTCCTAACTGTTGCGGGACTGTCAGGATGAATCTGGTTCGTTTAATGATCCCCTTTCCTTTCACTCACTGTCCCTCTCGCTCTCTGCTGCGCCTCCAGAACGGACATCAACCCCGTCAGTCCTGGTCCCCAGACACGGCCCTCAGACGGCAGGGACCCCCTGGCTGCGAGGCGATGCAGCAAGGGGCTCTCGACCCAGGATAGAGCCTATTACCTGCTAATGAGTGCAGCGTGCAAGGAATGCCCTCAAAAAGAGGACGCACAGGGGAGAAAAGAACGTTACTTTAACTCGGATTCCACCCTGGAACCAGACGTCTGCGGCTGCCCTGACAACCGGAGCAAACCAACTCGCCCGGCCCCTCCTTCCACTCTCCCCCAGGTCTACTAAGCTTTCGCTTCCTCCCCCTCTCCCCGGAGGCACGTGGTCCCTCCCGGCCTGCCCACACCGCACGCCTCGCCTCCCCACCCTTCCCGGCCCCCAGCCCACTCCTCCCCGCGACGCTTGCTTCCCCTTTCCCTTCGCTCTTCCGCCCCCGCTCTCCATCGCCCCTTCTGATTGGTCAGACGCGCCGGAGCCTAGTGGACCAATCGGCGATGTAGACTGTCGGCGATGGGCGTGGCCGCGGCGCCTGGGCCCTCAGATCGAGGCTGCCTCCCCCTCTCAGCCGGCAGCACATTCCGCCGCCGTTGCCGCCGCCCGGCCCCGCAGTTGTCTTTGCCGGAGCTGCAGTCGCGCCGGGGTGAGAGCGGGAGGGCGGGCGGGGAGAGGAGGAGAACGCCGAGGTGGAGGCAAGTGAGAGGAGGAAGGAAGCGGCGGCGCGGCGGGCATAGCAGCTGAGGCGGCGGCCCGGTTCCTGGGAGTGTCGGTGCGGCGCGGTGGTTGGGGCGGATCCCGCGGGGCCCGGGCGGGGGAAGGAGTCACCGGCCCGGCCATGGCGGACAACGAGAAACTGGACAACCAACGGCTCAAGAATTTCAAGAACAAAGGCCGCGACTTGGAGGTAAACTCAGGGCGCCGGAGCGGCGGGGGCTGTGGGCCTCGGGCCGGTCTCCGCCGGGACGCTGAGCGTGGGGAGCAGGGGCGGGAGCGGCCGCCGGCCGGGGGGAATGGCGCTGGGGCCGGCCGGCCCGTGACGCCGGTGCTAACGCGCCGCGAAGTTTGTGTCGGGCCTCCCGCGCCTCCGCCGGGGAGCGAGGTGCCCGGGGACGGCCGGCGCGGCCTAGGCCTGCCCCGCGGAGCCGGCCCGGCGGGGTGCGAGGGGCTGGGCCGCGCGGCGGGGAGGCCGGGCGCGGCGCGGAGGCCGGGCGCGGCGCGCGCGGAGGAGGCGTGTGCGTGCGGCCGGCTCTGCCCCGGCCCGGCCAGCCCCTTGCCCGGCAGCGGCGGAGATCCGGCTTTCGGTCGCGCACCGACGTCTCGCGCCGCGGGATGGAGGGCGATGGGGGCTGGGGTGCGACCGTGTGGCGACCGACGGGGGCTCGGAACTTCCTCCGCGGGGCCGGAGGCGTCTCTACATGAAGATATTTTTTCTGGTCTTCCCGGCTCCCGCTTTTATCCCTGCCTCCCCCCGATATCCAAACTACAGGAGTCAACTTCTCGGTTGAAAAAAACACCCCCGGCGTGAGAGGCCGTCCTGGTGATGCTAACAGTGCCTTCCAGCGGCCTGTGTTTCACTGGGAATATACCTGATTGAAGATGTAGCTCATGGTATGCCCTCTTCCAGGCAAAGGATGCCCCTTATTTCAGCTTTTCCACAAATCTCTTTCCCCCCTCCTGAGAGGCCACCAGCTGCATTCTTACATATAAAGTCCAAAGGGTTATACAAAGCTGTCATCCTCTAATCTACAGTATCCTTTCCCTCCACCTGCTGGTGGTGGTTGTGGGGGATGGGGTGGGCTATGGAATGGCACCATAACGTTTTATTATTTAAAAAGGAAAAAAAAGGCTTCGCTGTTTTAGACTCAGCTGCTCCCCAAGTTCTCAGTCTACATAGCATATGTGTTAAACTCACATACTCACACACGTGCCACTGAGACTTCTGATAGAATACTTTTACTCCTTAGTTTTTAAGAGTTTAGGTAAATAAGTTTAATTCTTCCATTCTGCATCTGAATCAGGAGTTTAACTTTTAAGAGAAGATGATCTAGTATTTTTTATGTCCTTTGTATATTTTTGTAATAAAATCTTCAAATTCCCATTGTGTTTCTGAACTGAACATTTGCTTGACTGAGGGCTTTTTGGGCTTTTTCACAAAGCTCCTCAATCTCTAAGATAGTTTGTGATGTCTTCAGTGGATTTCATAGTTTGAGAGACTGGAAGTGTGTGTGTCTTTTAGTTATCTGATTGTTTTTTAGGTTAACCTTAAATGCGTTATTCTTGCAATTCTTTTTTTAATACAAAAATTAAACATCTTTATTGAGATAATTCATGTGCCATAGAAATCAGCCTTTTCAATGTACAATTTATGATTTTCAGTAAATTTACCTAGTTGTGCAACAATATTGATGGGTTTTTTTTTTTTACTACTATGAATATTAGAATGATAGAAATCACACAACTTAAAAACTGATGAATACCACAAAGTAACAAAATCCAGAAAATAGCAGTTAGGTGCTTGACAAATCCCTATAGTCCTTTGCCTCACCCCGCCCCCACATTTCTGGCTTCATTTTTCTACCAGCTTCATCAAGATGTAATTTACATGTAATACAAATCGTCCATTTATAGTGGCTTGAAGTGTATTCACATAGTTGTATAACCATCTTCTCCATCGATCTTTGAACATTTTCACTACCATGAAAAGAAACCTGTACTCATGCACAATCACTTTCCATTTCTCAACTACCCCAGCCCAGACAACTACTTTCTGATTTTTTAGATTTGCCTACTCTGGATATTTCCTGTAAATGGAAATATACAATTTATGGTATTTTGTGACTAACTTTTTTCGAGTAATGTAATGTTTTCAGGGTTCATTTATGTAGTAACAAGAATGTATCAGTGCTTCATTTTTTTCTTAGGGTTGAATTCCAGTTTATGGTTATACCACATTTTGTTTATCCATTCATCAGTTGATTGGTGTTTGCATTATTTCCACTTTTTAGCTGTTACTCAAAATGCCCCTGCAGTGAACATTCATGTGTGCTTTTTTGTGTGGATGTGTGTTTTCATTTCTCTTGGCTGTGTACCTAAAAGTGGAATTACTGGGCTTTATGGAAACTTTATATGTAAACTTTTGTGGAATTGCCAGATTATTTTTATGAAGTTACCCTTATTTTTATAATTGCTGTTTCCCCTTACTGTCTATCTCTACCATTTTAGTCAAAATCAGATCAAGTGTTGAGTCTGTATTAGAATACCACATTATGATATGTGACTTTAAAAAAAATACTTGTATATAGACATAAGGCAGTTTTTTTTTTATTTTTTATTTTTTGAGAAGTTCACAGTGCCTTATGGGCATTCTCTGTTGACTTTAATATCCCTGTATATATATTAGGAATAGGAATATTTTCACTTTTCTTTCTTTCTTTCTTTTTTTAAGAGAGTCTCACTTTATTGCCCTCCATAGAGTGCTGTGTGTGGAGTCACAGCTCACAGCAACCTCCAACTCCTGGATTTAAGCAATTCTCTTGCCTCAGCCTCCCAAGTAGCTGGGACCACAGGTGCCTGCCACAATGCCCAGCTATTTTTTGTTGTAGTTTGGCTGGGCCCCGGGTTTGAACCCACCACCCTCAGTATATGGGGCTGGTGCCCTACCCACTGAGCCACAGGTGCCACCCAGGAATATTTTCACTTTTCTTTTTTTTGTTTTTTCAAGTTTCACTGTGTCACTCTTGGTAGAGTGCTGTGGTGTCACAGCTCACAGCAATCTCAAACTCTTGGGCTGAAGTGATTCTTTTTCCTCAGCCTTCCAAGTAGCTGGGACTACAGGCGCCCGCCACAATGCCTGGCTGTTTTTTTGTTGTAGTTGTCAATGTTGTTTTAGCAGGCCTGGGCCGGGTTCAAACCTGCTAGCCCCGGTGTATATGGCCAGTGTCCTAACCACTGAGCTATGGGCGCTGAGTCTATTTTCACTTTTCCACCTAAGGAAATGGTATAAGATTAATGGAAAAGTCATACTTCGTTCTGTGACTTACACAGAAGTCACATATACTCCTTCTGTCCTGTATACTCCTAATGAGATAGAAACATCTTTGATTATCCTTGGAGAACACTGTAATGGTTTTTTTTGTATATTTGTTAATTATGTATGCCTATATTTCTCAAAACACTTATGCCCATTTTATCCGCTTCCAGATGTGGTTACTATGTTGTGTTGTGTACATAGTATATACAACAATTCTAAGAAAATAATTGCTTTTTGGTGACATCTGTTTCATTGGGAGGTCTTTTGGGAAGAAATACAGACCAGAGTTGTCCAAAAAAATTTTTTTAATACACTGTATCAAAATCCCATTGCAACATCTAATACGTATAAAAAAATTAGTGAGATTTATTGTTATTTCTTTCATACTGGTTTCAAAATCCAGTTTATATTTTATAGTTACAGCATATCTCCATTTAGACTAGCTGTATTTCAGGTGCTTAATAGTCACATGACTAGTGGCTACCTTGTTGGGCAGTGCATATATAGAGTAGAGCAGTGCTTTTCAACCTTTTTTTATCTCACAGTGCACTTGAACCTATAGTTAAACTTCCATGGCACACTTAAGTTATGGTGATCAAGAAAAGAGTAAAAGAATATACTTTGAAGTTCTTTCAAACATAATTTAATCAATTGTCTTTAAAAATGTTCGAGACACACCTAAAATCCTCTTAGAGCACACTAGTTGAAAATCACTTCTATAGAGTGCCATCAGGGTAGCTTTTTGTTTGTTTTATCTAACAGTTTGATTAGAAAGGATGAAGAGTACAAAGTACTAGACCTAGAGTTTAGTTTAGTCTCTAACTTTGTTATGTGACCTTGGGGGAAATCACTTAGTCTTATGGTTCTTTCATCAGTAAAACCAGAGGTACTTGACATCTGCTTCCTGAGTGTTGTAAAGATTAATAGGTTAATGTTAGGAAGATGCCTGGCAGTGCTCTGAGCATTTTATCACCTTCAGCTTTTCTGTTTAGGGGGAGGGTGGGGATTTAATAGGATCCAGTGTAATTGAAGTCTCTTCCTCCCATATTTGCAGTTGACTCTTTTTTCTTTATGTGAATGTATAATTTAAGTTATATTGGAAGGTTTTAATACAGAGATATGTAGTTGCTCATTGAAGGGCAGTTTGGGCACAAGGAGTTAATGACCCTTTTAAAGTTAAAATTTTTAAGTTTTAGAGTTGAAACTTACTCTTAGCTTTCAATTTGATATTTGTTCCTACCTTTTAGTCAACCAAGCTGGCTTCTCCAAAATATGGTTATGCTAACTTTCTGGAAAGACAAAAAGCATCAAATAAGGCATATGTGAATGTCCACTTGAAATAATTTTCAGGAACTGTTGATGATACACATCACGGCTTGACTTCTTCCCTTTGGTGTGGTAGAGGATTTCCAGTATTAGTTGAGAACAGTAACCAAATAGAGGGTACACAAGTAAGAGAGGAAATGGATAGTAACCTAACTTCAAATAAAAAATTTGCCAGGGGCTCGGCGCCTGTGCCTCAACAGGCTAAGGCACCAGCCACGTACACCTGAGCGGGCGGGTTCAAATCCAGCCTGGGCCCGCCAAACAACAATGACGGCTGCAACCAAAAAATGGCCGGGCGTTGTGGCGGGCACCTGTAGTCCCAGCTACTGGGGACGCTGAGGCAAGAGAATCCTCTGAGCCCAGGAGTTGGAGGTTGCCGTGAGCTATGTGACGCCACGGCACTCTACCAAGGGCGATGAAGTGAAACTCTCTCTCTACAAAAAAAAAAAAAAAAAAAAAATTGCCAGGATAAAGCAAATTACACTCATTTAATTTATGTTTTTAAAGTAGATGGGAATTCTCTTATAGACTTTGTAATAAGCCTACATAGTTTTTGTGGAAATTCTCTTATAGACTTTGTAATAAGCCTACATAGTTTTTGTGGAATAATTAATTTGAGAATATCCAGGGTCAAATAGAGTGTAAAGTATGTTAGAAAAATAATTGTATCCTATAAAAACATAATTTTGAGAAAAAATCTTACCCTAAATATGAAAGAATGTTAAAATGCTTCATAATTAGAAACTTGAGATTGTTCACCCAAAATATAATGGGAAGTCAGCTTGAACTTTTTTTAAAAAAGTTTTAAAACTTTAAGTTAACTTAAAGTTTCAACTTTAAAAAGTTGTGGTTGGCAAGAGTTTAATAAGTTGATCAGCTGTTGTGTTGTTTTGAAATAGCCTTGGTAATATGTTAAAATGTGCAGAAAGAAAAGCGTTGTTAAGCTATTAAGTCTTGTTAACTTTTAGAGACTGATCTCTCGCATCACAAATCTTGGAACATATTTACTATACTTAAAATAACTACTGTCTGATTTTTCATATAATAGTCCAAGCATGTGACAATATAAGATATCTGATCGAAATACAGTTAGGAATTAAATTGTCATTTTTGTGCTTCCTGCCAGCTTTTCCTGGTTTGCAAGGTAACAGATTTCAGAATTACTTCATTTATAATTTTTTTAGAAATACCGAGATAGCCTTGCTTTTCATAGTCACTAATATGTCAAATAAGTATACAAGATTGTGAAGAATTGTAGGAATGATACAGATGTAAAAGAAATGAAACTACTTTTGAGAAAATGCATAATAGTTTTTAAAGATTAACTCCTAATACCTGATAGTCCTTAAACTATTTTAAAATGTTTTCTGGAGTAGCATTCTTCTACTTGAGGCCTGTAATAATGAAATGAGAACATGCCATCAAATTTAACCTTGATTGCTGATTCTGGTACTCCCTGGTTTAGTTTGGAACAGAGGAGAGGAATATAATTGGAGGGAACTTTTTGAGGACCTAGTATATATGCTTTTAACTGAATTCTTATTTCTCTTAATCTTGTAAGTAGAAATTATTGACTTCCTTTTAAGGAATTAGGAACTCTTATGCTTCTGATTTAGGATAATATCCAAGGGAATGGTTTTAATTTGTGTGTCAAAGTAAAGTCTCTATTTTTTGTACTATACCACACTTTTTCCCATTGACTTCTTTCAGCTGTAATGCAGGTCTCAAATTTGATTAAAAGATTTTATGTGAAAGTTTATGAGGTATAAAAAGTATTTAGTGTTTTCATTTTCTCCCAGAATTGGTTTTTGGAAATTGTCTATCATGTGTGGACTTTGAACACTACAGAAAACAATCCATTTTCTGTGCTTTCTATTTAGGTTTGTTGAAAGACAGGATGGGAGAGACTCACTGTTTCTGTAGTTAATATGAGAACAATCTTGGCTCGGCGCCTGTGGCTCCGGGCTAAGGCACCAGCCACATAACCTGAGCTGATGGGTTCGAATCCAGCCCGGCTCGCCAAACAAAATCTTTATATGGGCATCTTCAAAGTAATGACAATATTATATGCATTTGCAGTACCCTTAGTTGTGATTTGTTTATTTATTTATTTATTTATGATTTTTTTTTTAGAGACAGTATCACTTTGTCACCCTCACCTAGAGTGCCGTTTAGTTACAGCTCACAGCAACCAGCAGCTCTTGGGCTCAGGTGATTCTCTTGCCTCAGCCTCCCTAGTAGCTGGGACTATAGGCGCATGCACAAGGCCCAACTATTTTCTTGCAGTTTGGCCCGAGGCCGGGTTTGAACCAACCACTCTATCAAGGGTTTGGGGCTAAAGACCTATTTGCACTGTTAAAAGTTAAAGACCCTCAGACAGCTTTTTTTTTTGAGACAGAGCCTCAAGCTGTCACCCTGGATAGAGTGCTGTGGCATCACATCTCACAGCAACCTCCAATTCCTGGGCTCAAGCGAATCTCTTGCCTCTGCCTCCCAAGTAGCTGGGACTACAGGCGTCCGCCACAACGCCCGGCCATTTTTTGGTTGCAGCCGTCATTGTTGTTTGGCGGGCCCCGGGCTGGATTCGTAACCCACCAGCTCAGCTGTAAGTGGCTGGCGCCTTAGCCCATTGAGCCACAGGCGCTGAGCCTCAGACAGCTTTTTGTTTTTGGGTTTCTATCAATATTTACCACTTCAGAAGTTAAAAGTAAGCATTTAAAAAATATTTTTCATATAAAAATGAAGGCATTTTACACAAATATAAAAGTTTTAATGAAAAATAAAATTCATTTTGCAAACCCAAAAATATATGTATATATATATATATATATTTTTTTTTTTTTTTTTGGTAGACACAGTCTTATTTTATCGCCCTCGGTACAGTGCCGTGGTGTCACACAGCTCACAGCAACCTCCAACTCCTGGGCTTAGGCGATTCTCTTGCCTCAGCCTCACGAGTAGCTGAGATTACAGGCGCCCGCCACAACGCCAGGCTATTTTTCTGTTTTGCAGTTCGGCCGAGGCTGGGTTTGAACCTGCCACCTTGGGTATATGAGGCCGGTGCCCTACTTGATGAGCCACAGGCACTGCCCCCCAAAATATTTAATGAGAAGAGTGGCCCTGTTTAACCTTTTTTCCCCAAGACTCTTTAAGGTTTGACTTTAGAGAAGGCATCTGAATTCTCATATCTGTTTCTGAATTCAGTCTTTTCTGATATATTTATTATTTTGGGTGAAGTGTGTGAAGAACATCCACCTTCACACAGATAGGCAGTTGAATGGGAGGGGGGGGGTGTTTTAATAGCCTTTTCAGGATAATTACAGAGATTACTTTTTGATACTACAGCATAATTCCAAAAATGGTAGTTGTGTTTTGTTTTTTGTAGAGACAGAGTCTTACTTTATCGCCCTCGGTAGAGTGCCCTGGCGTCACACAGCTCACAGCAACCTCCAACTCCTGGGCTTAGGCAATTCTCTTGCCTCAGCCTCCCGAGTAGCTGGGACTACAGGCGCCCGCCACAACGCCAGGCTATTTTTCCGTTTCGCAGTTCAGCCGAGGCCGGGTTCGAACCCGCCACCTTCGGTATATGGGGCCAGCGCCCTACTTGATGAGCTACAGGCGCCACCTACAAATGGTAGTTTTTTAAAGATTAGTTGCAATGTAGAATCTGGAGTGACATCAATGAGGTTTTCTTGTCTTTTTTTTTATTTTTATTTTTTTAAGACAGTGTCTCATTATATCGCCCTCGATAGAATGCCATGGCATTACCGCAACCTCAAACTCCTGGGCTTAAAACATTCTCTTGCCTAAGCCTCCCAAGTAGCTGGGACTTACAGGCGCCTGCCACAATGTCCGGCTGTTTTTTTTTTTGTTTGTTTGTTTTGTTTGTTTTAATGTCTGGCTGTTTTTTGTTGCAGTTGTTATTGTTTAGCTAACCCAGGCCAGGTTCAAACCCGCCGGCCTCGGTGTATGTGGCTGGTGAAATAACCACTGTGCTACGGGCGTCAAGCAGTCTTTTTCTTTTCTTTTTTTTTTTTTTTTTAAATTTATTTAAGTATATGTGTATTAATGAGGGGGGGGTTCATACATTTTGGTCACATAGTTTGCTTTTGGAAAAATCAGTGAACTTTTCTTACACTGTTAGATTAAAATCCCTTGTTCTATCTTTTTCTGTTTTGCACTTCAAATGTATCTTTTATCCATGCCTGATTTTGTAATGTCATATCTTGGAAAACTTTATGTCACTGTGTTACGCAGATCTTCCAAACGCTGACACATTTTGTTAGACAATGAAAAATAATTCACAATTAATGTTACCACACTGTTCAGGAAAAAAGTCTTAAGTAATGGGACTCTAGCAAGCTTACACTGGTGGATACAAGTTTTCTAAAATTCTAATTTTCACTTGAAGGCTCAAATTTTATCATTAGCAATAAATGCTGTAAATTGTTTTGCTTGAAGCCATAGGCCCATTTTGCTCATTTTTGTGAAAACATCTGCCAGACACTGAGTCTGAATAACCATAATTTGTCTGTCAGTCGTTCTTTAAAGTAAAAGTGGTATTCCATGAAAAAAGTGGCTAGTTCAATTCTCAGCTAAATTGCACAAGTAATTTTTCCAAGAGATAGTCATTCTGTTGTAGAAGTTGGCATAGCATAGAATTGGTTTATGTGTAATCCCCATTTTATAACACAACTGGAAAGAAAAGGCTTGTATCTAATAAAATCAATCAGTTTTTACTGTTTCATAAAGGATATTCTTTTTTTTTTTTTTGAGACAGAGCCTCAAGCTGTCACCCTGGATAGAATGCTGTGGCATCACAGCTCACAGCAACCTCCAATTCCTGGGCTCAAGCGAGTCTCCTGCCTCTGCCTCCCAAGTAGCTGGGACTACAGGTGCCCGCCACAATGCCTGGCC
>CAUYRH010179769.1:0-41881 GCA_963574655.1 Perodicticus potto
TGTCCAGACACCCCCTGTATAGTTATGGATTGGGGAGATAAGCAAAGGGAGACATTTACAGGATCCTCTCCTCACTTCTGTGAGAGTGTCCAGACTTATCTGCTTAGAGGGGGTGGGTGTCTTGGGGACCTCAGCAGAAAAAGGGCCCCACCCTTAAAATCTCTATCAGAGCTGACAATAAGAGAGAGAAAGAAAGTAACACACAAATCATTCCTACACCATAGAAGCATGTTTGTCCAAGGATTCCATACATTCGTTGCCCCAATAATATTCCACCTAAGTGAAATTGTTCTTGCAAGAATAAGGGAGTCAAACTTGATGTTGCCTACCTCATGGGGTAAGTGTCTTTGACCTTAAGTTTTTTATCTTCAAATATATCCATCTATATAAACTCTCAGCTCAGTACTCAACACTCAATACTTACTCCTTGTTGATCTATTCTTATCTTAAAAGGGTTCCATGAGTCAAAAAGAATGAAAACCACTCATCTACCTTAATCCCTGTATAGCCCATTAATGTGGGTCTGGCATGTAATTGGCTTTTAACTCTTTTTTTGCCCCATAGGGTAACAGTTTGGCTGTCAAAAGCCCTAACCGAGCCTCTGACTCATTGATATCAGGTACAGTGCCTCCTGCGAACTCCTCTTTTTGCCAAGGAAGGGGAGTCTCTCTAGAGGAAAGTCCTATTTGTAGCCAATAAGCGGTAAGCAGAAAGACACAGAGGCAGAGGCACTTCCACCTCTGTTTACTGGGTATTGAGGAATGGATGGAAGTGGGAGGAAGCTGGCAGGCCCCTGAAATGCCAGCACCTACAAATGTATGGCATAAGCCTGGCCAAGTTCACATGGGTGCCCTCTGCTACAAAGGTCCAGAGTAAATTGCCTCCTTGCATGAGTGTGGCAAGGAAGAACAGCTTCAGATAACTCAAGGACAGTGTTCTTCACCTGGCCATGAAGGAAGAAAGGAGGGAAAGAAGGAAGGAAGGAAGGAAGGAAGGAAGGAAGGAAGGAAGGAAGGAAGGAAGGAAGGAAGGAAGGAAGGAAGGAAGGAAATCCATCAGCTCATGAGAGCACTTGCCAAAGGCTTGAATTCATGTCTTTAAGCACTGTGAGCTTCCTAGACTGATTTATGTCTGTCTGGCCACACCCTTCCAAATTTAATATAAAATTAATCTGTACTGCAAGAGGAAGAAAGCACTTCACAGGGAGGCAGTGTATGATGTGTCAGGAAGGACTGGCTGCCTTTCTGTAATAATGGATTTCACAAAGTCTCTGCAGCAATTACCTTGATTTATCTCATTTTTTAAAACTTCTGTTCCATTCACCTCATTGGAGTTAGAGGTGGGAGGAATAGTAGAGTGGTTCATTATTTTTCCCAGGGACATTAGTTGATTAGTAAGTTAGTAAATTTTGTTTCTTCCAGTTCTCTCAGGGTCCATGGTAAGTTTCTTAAAATGAGAGGGATCCTGTGTTATAGTATGTTATAGGGTGAGTAACCTATTTTTCTTTTTTTTTTTTTTAGTTTTTTGAACCAGGCTACATTGATTGCATTTGTTAGGTAAAGTCCCCCTTATAATTGTTTCCTGCCCCCAAAAGGTATGTCACACATCTTGACCCCCGAGTCCTCTCCCTCCTTCCCTCTTTCTACTCTCTCCTTCCCCCACTCCCCACTGTATACTAGGTCATTAACTGCCCTCATATTAGAATTGAGTACATAGGATTCTTGTTTCTCCATTCTTGTGATGCTTTACTAAGTATAGTATGTTCCACTTCCATACAGGTTAATACAAAAGATGTCTAAAGTCTCCATATTTTTTAATGGCTGAATAGTATTCCATGGTATACATTTACCACAGCTTTTTAATCCATTCCTGGGTTGGCGGGCATTTAGGCTGTTTCCAAATTTTGGCAATTGTAAATTGAGCTGCCATAAACAGTCTAGTGCAGGTACCCTTATGGTAAAAGGAATTTTTTTCTTCTGGGTAGATGCCCAGTAATGGGATTGCAGGATTAAATAAGAGATCTAGTTTGAGTTTTTTGAGGGTTTTTCCATACTTCCTTCCAAGAAGGTTATATTAGCTTGCAGTCCCACCAGCAGTGTAAAAGTGTTCCCTTCTCTCCATATCCACGCCAGGATCTGCAGTTTTGAGATTTTGTGATGTGGGCCATTCTCTCTGGGGTTAGATGATATCTCAGGGTGGTTTTGATTTGCCTTTCTCTAACAATTAGGGACAATGAGCATTTTATCATATGTTTGTTAGCCATTCATCTGTCTTCTTTAGAGAAGGTTCTATTCATCTCTCTTGCCCATTGATAAAAGGGATTGTTGGCTTTTTTCATGTTGATTAATTGGAGTTATTGGTAGATCCTGGTTATCAAG
Organism: Perodicticus potto; assembly: GCA_963574655.1. Classification (NCBI taxonomy): domain Eukaryota; kingdom Metazoa; phylum Chordata; class Mammalia; order Primates; family Lorisidae; genus Perodicticus; species Perodicticus potto. The sequence continues at coordinate 2,379 of CAUYRH010179769.1, forward strand.
CTTTTGTCCAATTCAAAGTATACAAATATCCTTTCCCATAGTGTAGGTTATCTGTTAGCTTTGGTTGTTATCTCCTTAGCTGTACAGAAGCTTTTCAGTCTAATTAAGTCCCATTTGTTTATTTTTACTGTTGCAAATGCCATGGAAGTTTTCTCCATAAAGTCTTTCCCCAGGCTGATATATTCAGGTGTTTTTTCCATGCTTTCCTTGAGGATTTTTATCATTTTTTGTTTTAAATTTAGTCCTTTTATTCATCTTGAATCAATTTTCGTGAGTGGAGAAAGCTGCGGGTCCAGATTCGGTCTTTTACATGTGGATATCCAGTTCTCCCAGCACCATTTATTGAAAAGGGATTCTTTCCCCCAGTGTATGTTCTTGTTTGGTTTATCAAAGATTAGGTGGCTATAAGGTATTAGATCTCCTGAAGAGACCAATTCAAGCACTGAGATCAAAGAAACAATAAAAAATCTCTCAACAAAAAAATGCCTTGGTCCAGTTGGCTTCATAGCAGAATTCTAACCTTCAAAGAAGATCTTATTCCCATACTTCAGAAATTATTCCAAAAACTTGAGGAGGAAGAAATCTTCCCCAACATGTTCTACAAAGCAAACATCACCCTGATACCAAAACCAAGGAAAGATCCAACTAAAAAGGAGAACTTCAAACCAATTTCACTATGAATCTAGATGCAAAAATTCTCAATAAAATCCTAGCAAATAGATTATAGGTACACATTAAAAAAATCATTCATCACGATAAAGTAGGTTTCATTGCAGGGATGCAGGCCTTGTTTAACATATGCAAGTCCGTAAATGTAGTCCACCATATCAACAGAAGCAAAAACAAAGACCATATGATTCTCTCAATAGATGCAGAAGAAGCATTTGATAAAATCCAGCATCCATTTCTAATTAGAACACTGAAGAGTATAGTCATAGGTGGCACATTTCTTAAACTGATCAAAGCTATCTATGACAAACCCACAGCTAATATTTCACTGAACGGAGTAAAACTGAAAGCTTTTCCACTTAGAACTGGAACCAGACAAGGTTGTCCTCTATCACCACTACTATTTAACATAGTGCTGGAAGTTCTAGTCAGTACAATCAGGCAAGAGAAGGAAATGGGCATCCAAATGGGAACAAGGAGGTCAGACTCTCCCTCTTTGTTGACAATGTGATCTTATATTTTGAGAACCCCAAAGACTCAACCACAGGACTCCTGGAAATCATCAGAAAATACAGTAATGTCTCAGGATATAAAATCAATGTCCAAAAGCCTTTGTATATGCCAATAACATCCAAGATGAGAAGCTAATCAAGGATAAAATCCCCTTCACAGTAGCTTCAAAGAAAATGAAATACCTAGGGCAGCGCCTGTGGCTCAAAAGAGTAAGACGCTGGCCCCATATGCCGGAGGTGGCGGGTTCAAACCCAGCCCCGGCCAAAAAATGAAAAAAAAAAAAAAAAAAAAAAAAAACAACGAAAATGAAATACCTAGGAATATACCTAACAAAAGAGGTGAAGGACCTCTATAAAGAAAATTATGAAACTCTAAGAAAAGAAATAGTAGAAGATATTAACAAATGGAAGAACATACCATGCTCATGGCTAGGAAGAATCAACATTGTTAAAATGTCTATACTTCCCAAAGCAATCTGCAGATTCAATGCCATTCCTATTAAAATACCAACATTATACTTTCAAGACTTGGAAAAAAATAATTCTGTGCTTTATATGGAATCAGAAAAAAACCCGTATAGCTAAGACAGTTCTTAGCAATAAAAACAAAGCCAGAGGCATTAGCCTACCAGACTTTAGGCTGTACTACAAGGCCATAGTGATCAAAACAGCATGGCATTGGCCCAAAAATAGAGATACAGACATCTGGAAACAAATAGAAAACCATGAGATGATGAAATATTTTCTTACATTTTATTTTATTTGTGCTATGGTGTCAGTCATCTGATATGCATTTTTATGTATAAATTTTGCTATTCTTTTTCTACCTTTTTTCTTATAATGAATCTCCCACTCCCTTATTATTTGGGTGTTATTGTTATTCATCATAAAATTATGGCACTTTTCCAGGAAGTTATGTGTAGAAAGAAGTTACTAAGGCAGGGAGAGATTTGACAGTCTTCATGCTATCAGCTTCTCTCAGCTCAACCTGTCTCTCCTCCTCTCTGCTCAGAGTCCTACAGCTTCCTGCAAGAATGGCTGCTCTTGTATTCTTTACATAGCTTCACCATATTCCAGTTCCAGGAGTGTTTCTACTCAAAGCTTCCCTCAACCCAATTCCCACACAAGGCACATACCTCTCACACTTCAGAAGATACTCCTCACCTTCCGGTGCTGTCTTTTTATGAGCATTTTCTGAGCTGTGCTTCCCCTGGGCTTTCTTGTCACTCTTGAACTTCTTTTGTACTTTTTTCCATGTGGCTTATCACCAATCTCAATTGCTTTTACAGTCATTACACATATGTTGCAGACTGCAGATATCTTTCTCCTGGTTTTATAGAAAATGAGGTCTGCCATCTGCAGTATTTTGTCTCCTTGTTTTTGGATGGCTTCCAGGAGAAAAAGTAGAAAATGCTGACTTATGCCATGTTCATCCTGGAAGTTACCACTTTCTTTCTAAATCCTTATAAACCATCTGTTTAATGACCACTTCTAAAAAAAAAAAAATAATAGTTCAAGGGCGCCATAGCCAATATCTGCCCAGAGTTTTGGACTTTGCCTTTTCTGTTTTTATGCAAAGCAGGATAATATTTCTGCCTTTAATTTTTTTTTAATTTTTAAGAGCATAATTAGATGCAATTTAAATCTTTCTTTTTTTTTTTTTTTTTTTTTTTTTTGAGACAGAGTCTCAAGCTTTTGCCCTGGGTAGAGTGCTGTGGTGTCACAATTCATCGCAACCTCAAACTCTTGGGCTTAAGCGATTCTCTTGCCTCAGCTTCCCAAGTAGCTGGGACTACAGGTGTCCGCCACAATGCTGGGCTATTTTTGTTGTTGTTGTTGTGTTAGTTGGCCCAGGCTGGGTTCGAACCCACCAGCCTCATTGTATGTGGCTGGCACCTCGTTGTATGTTATGGGCGCCACCCTAAATCATCTTCTTATTCCATTACTTTTGTGGGGACATATCTTGGGTTTCATCCGTATTGGTAATATTTTTCTACCCATTCTCCCATTTTCTCTGCTAAGTAAGAAAGAGGCACACCATCTACCTGACACGCCTGCCTCACTATTCCCAGGGCTCCCACAGCACAGTTGCACAGTGTTGCAAGTATTTGCCTTTCTGTGAGCTTCCTGCGCAGAGCAACTGAGTCTTATTCTATGGTGTATCCCTCTCTCCTGAATACATTTCAGAGCCTCAGTGAGGTTGTGAAATGACCGAACGAAGGCATCACACACCAGTGATCCTTTTTCATGAGAACTTAGTCTGGCATGAAAAAAGCAGTAAAGCCATCATGGGCAGGCAGTTCTTTACAGGAGGAAGAAATAAGGAAAGGTGGAAGTTCTTTATCTTGTTCTCAATAGATCAGCATCCCTGTGTAGTGAAAAGAGACCATATTTAGAAGTCTACTCAGTCCTGGTTCCATCCAGTCTCTTCCATAGACTGTTTAATACTGGAGTGACCTTGGGCAAGTTAATGAATCTCTATAGCACCCCCGTTTCCACACCTCATTATCTATAAAGTAGCATCTATAATCATTGTCGCCATAGGCTTTTTCAAATATTAAAAGAGAAAACAGAGTATAATGATTCACAGATAGTAAGCCACAGTCAATCTTAGTCCCAATTTCTCTTTTCTTGTTCTCTTTTCTTACCCTCCATGTAGCCCTTCAGATGTTTTTGTTTTAAAAGTCTTGTTTTCCTTGGTATTTTCTAAAAGCCTCAGCACTTCCTGAATGTCAGTATTTTGGTGCTATTTTTTTCATTAAGGTGCCATCCCTTTGTCCTGCCCTGGTAGGATCTTCTCCTTCCTTACTGTCACATATTCTTTTAAACTCTGAACTCCTGGGAGAACTCCCTACGCAACCAAGCAGGTGTGACAATGACTGCCCTTTCCTTCCCCGCCAGGACCATTTCTGATTGTACTGTTAACATTTTATTTTTGACAGCCTCCTATCATTCTGGATCTGTCATTCATTTTATTGCTCTGGCAATAAAACAAACCCTATCTTTTTTATGAACTTTATAAAATTTATATCCTTAAAGTTCACAGAAGTGATTTTTAAAGTTTTTGGATCATTTACACCTATAAATAAAAGTGCTTTATATATATGTGTGTGACCCAAGTATATCAATATTTATCTTTCAAGTATGTGCAGGTATAACAGAAATGATAATAGAAATCCCCAAACTAAATAGTTTCTCACTTTCCTCCCTCTCTCACCCTCTCCCTCTGTCTCCCCCAGCCCCCTTTCTCCTCTCTCTCTCTCTGTATGTGTATATATATATATACACATATATACATACACACATATGTATATCTCTATATGCATACTGACACACTATATATACCTATATACATACATACACACATGAATAGACAAATTTATATGTATATATACATATCTAGAAATTTATATGGATTTTGTAAGATTTGCAAAAATAGAAATTAAAAGGATGCATTGAAAAAATAAAATAGGCTGATTGTTGGATCTAACTCAGCCACTTATCCTGTGCCAAAATATTTTGAAACATCATTTACAATTTTTGTATGCCCGTGAAGGCCTGCTATACTTGGTTTTGCCAGGGGATTTGGTTTGGAGACAGTTTGATGAGCTTTGTGGTTTATAAACTGAAAGAAATGCTGATCAAAGAATTAAAGCTTTGGAAGCTTCAAGTGCTACTTCTAATGGTCATAATGAAAAAGCTTTACCTTGGAATTCACAAATAATAAAACCTCTCAATAGCTACATATTTGGTCAGTCGCATGAGAAAGTATCATAGGAGGAAATTGTGACAAACAATTAGGCACAGGGAAGACACAGGGCATTTTTGTTCTGCAGTGTTACTCAGGTTCTTCCTGCTCTGACCCCTGAGTCCATTGCATGGTGGCATTTATTCACATGTTGTATCACATTATTTAAGATGTAATTAGAGTTGTACTGACCCATCCACCTTTGAAAACACTGAGGGATTCGGTGAACACAACAAACCTTAACCCTTAGCTGTTGACTAGAATCCAGTGAATTCACTTGTGTGTTCAAGTTCTGTTTGGTAAACAACTGCATCAGTTTCTAGAGCTGCCTTAGCAACTTACCTTCAACTGGATTCCTTAAAATAAAAGAAATGTATTCTCTTACACTTCTGGAGTCCAGAAGTCAAAGATCAAGGTGTCCACAGGGCCACACTCCCTCTGAAAGCTCCAGTGAAGATGCTGCCTTTTGTTTTTCAGCTTCTTGCAGCCCCTGGCAATCCTTGGCACTTGTCCCAACATCGCTCCAGCTTCTGCCTCTGCCTTCACATGGCACTCTTCCCTGTGTCTTCCCCTCTTCTTGGAAGGACATCAGTCCTTGGATTTGGGGCCCACCCTAATCCAGGATGACCTTATCTTAACTTGGTAACACTAGCAAACTCCTATTTCCAAACAAGGTCAGGTTCACAGGGACCGGGTGGTTAGGATTTGAACATGTATTTTAGGTGGAGGACACAATTCAATCTACTGTAACAACTAACTAGACAATTAAAAATAATAGTTCAATATTTCATTCCACACCCCAATGTATAATCCCACCTGCTCTTTGCCTCAAACACAAATGTCTCTGAGGAACATTGGTTGGGAGTCTGTGCCTGCTCTGGCTTTCATTCCTTTATCAGTAAATCCTCAGTGACTTGGGTCATTTTTCCTAAGCTTTCTGCCTTCCTTGATAGCCAGCACAAGCCTATCCCATGATTGCATTTTCTGTTTTCTGAAGGTGAAATCATCATGAATTACCATATTCTCCTACATACGTCCTTCCCACATCCACAATATCTTCTTGGATATTGCAAAAGAAATGTCAGTACACAATGCAATGCTTTTATATTCAATCCTGAACTAAGGTGCATTCCCACTTAAATTGCCTGCTCTGTTTCTATAAAGTTTTAAATAATTAAGTCTGGCAAAGAACCAGATTTTTTAAAAATGTACATTGCCAAATACCTGGTTCAAAAGAATTACTAGTACATTAGGTCTCCATAGACACAATCTTGGCAGATTATCAGTGGTTGGTTGCTGATAATGACACCCTCAGATGACACCCAATTTCCACTTCCAGTTTTCTATTAATTCAGATGTTGTTAAGACGGTGTCTGTCATTTGGACAAGTGGTTAGGCATGTCTCTCCTGACTTATCTACCAGGCTGACCTCTTAGTTTTTCTAGAATTCCAGCAAGGTTTGAACTGATCCTAAGGAGCTCATCGTCTTAGTGTCCAGGTCCCACTGAGTCTGTCTTCAGAATCGCAAATGCAGCCAACTACTAGTTGTAGTTATCACAGAAGAAACATTGTAAAACAAAACCATGTTCTGAGTCAACTAGATGGAGTTGAGAAAGGATCAAAGGACACATCGTAATGGATTTCTTAAAATGTATGGCTATGTTTTCCTCTTAATTTTTTAGGCTCCAATAAAATCTAGAACTTGGATTCTAGGGGACACAGACTCTGATATTATATCGAAGCCTCCTCAGGCCACTATCAGCAATGGTAGGGTGGGAGTGGGGTTGGAGGAGTTTATATCATTCACATTAATTTCCGAAATTAAAAAAGAAGCCTATTAATGAAGGAAATTAAAATTAAAATAGTCCATAATATTTTAACCCCAAATATTTAAATATTAAAGATTGGAAAGGGTGTGATGAAATTAGTACTTTCATCCTTTTAAGTATCCAGTATACTTCCTGAAAGACATCTGAGTAATAAGTTTTGGGAACCTTAAATACCTTAATATGCTTTAGCCTGGGTGGTTTATTTCTAATTTAGTCTAGGGAAATAATTGAAGAGAGGACATAAACATGTATTGCAAAGAAGTCCTTTATAGCATTTCTGCCCCCAAAGTAAGTTTTTGTTATTATAAATAATAAAATTATTATTAAAAAATTCAATGGTGAATTATTAGTGTTATATTCATATAATGCCATTAAAAACTACATTTTCAAGAATTATGATGTTGGATAAGCACTTGCTTATGTTAAATAAAAGGAAGGTATGAAATAATACTTGAGAATCATTTTGGTAAACATTTATATCTACAAATACACAGAGAAAATAGAAGAAAAATAGTCTATAATGTTAGCAGAAAAAAATTTGTCTAGTATTATTATGAATTACTTTATTTTCTTTATATTTATCCCTATTTTTCAATTTTTCTGTAGGGAGTATCATTTTTAAGATCAAAATAAATTATATTATTGAAAATGACTAATAAAATCTATAAACATGACTCCTTCAGATGTTATATTACTTATTCTTATCAGCCTGTTTCTCTCAGTGTAATTGCATAAACCTTCATCTGAGGCCACTTAAAATCAATCACATCTATTAGCTATTTAACATCGGTTTGAGATTTTTTTTAACTTGGCTGATCCTTCCATGATCAAGGTTGTTTTAGTACTTCAGTGATGATCCATGAAGTGTCTCTGTTACTTAGAGCCATTTTCTGTCCTTGGTATTGGTAAAAGCTCCCCCCTCCCCGAAAAAAGTGCTTTGATCAACCAGTAGCACCATTACCTTTGTAATTTTTACAGCAAAAAATTATAGCTATTAAACTCTTCTAATGAAAAAACAAGGCTTTCAGTTGCCTCTACCGGGATTAATGTCATCCCAATAAACAGGCATGGACATAGAGAAGATGCAAACACATACGCTAACCCTCACACAGTGATGTGTATGAAGGAAACCTTAGATGTATGTGGATCGCTAACAGCCTTGTGAGATGATGTGTTTTTCTCTGCAATGCAAACAGAGTTTTATGACATTCAGATCATGGTGCTGAGAAACCAAACAGGCTTCAGACGTGAGAGCATCCAGGACTTAAAGAATCCATTCTTTCGGTAAGAGTTGCTCCCCTCCCTTTCAGGCTTATGTCTACAAAAATCTCAATTGCCCCTAGGGAGGTTCAGAATAATTTCATCTTTCCTGAAAGGAGAAAAAGTATCTACAAGTTCTCTTCCTCTCTGTGAAGGCTTGAAGTCTGACATGGAGTTGAATGTTTCACAATCCATTAAACAGAAGTCAATAGTTATCAATCTGATGCTGAAACCAAGAGCACGGGAGAGGGCTGCAAAGTGAGCTATCACATCCTCCAGCTCCGGGGGAGCCACGTCTCCCAGTTCCACAGTAACAAGTGGCGTGACCTCAGGCAAAGTCACGTTCTCTATCCGGCTTTCGATTTTCTCACCTGCAAAGTGTGGAGTTTAAAAAGGATCTCCTTTGACTTTCGAGGAATGACTTTATGTAGCAGTTATTGGAATTACATTTTTTGAGTCTTATCTGATGCATACCCCATGTAAGTCAGGACATGCCTCTATAACAACGTTAATATGATACATGTTCCTGGAAAAAAAAACTCCCTGTCTTTATACCTATTAATATGAGCCAATTAAAAATCTGCACATGAAATCAGCCACATAAATAAAACGACTGGACACTGTCACTCTTGACCTCCTTATTAAAAAGAGACATTTTCCTCATAACCTCAAAGGCTTTTATTCAAAGCATTGTGTCTCTATAATATTGACAATCTTGAAGAGAAGAGGAAACCCAGGAAACCAAACTGCAAATTGTTTAGCAGAGATAAGGAAATTAGATTTTGACCTAAAAGTAGGGGAGGGGAAAGACAGGCAAAGCCACAGTCGTACAAGTTGTCGCACATGGTATGAATATTTGGGACATGTTGGCTATTAGAAATCTGGATCTCAGCTTGGCACCTGTGGCTCAACAGGCTAAGGCGCCAGCCACGTACACCTGAGTTGGCGGGTTCGAATCCAGCGTGGGCCGCCAAACAACAATGACGGCTGCAACCAAAAAATAGCCGGGCGTTGTGGCGGGCGCCTGTCGTCCCAGCTGCTTGGGAGGCGGAGGCAGGAGACTCGCTTGAGCCCAGGAATTGCAGGTTGCTGTGAGCTGTGATGCCACGGCACTCTATCCAGGGTGACAGCTTGAGGCTCTGTCTCAAGAAAACAAAACAAAAAAAAAAAAAAAAGAAAGAAAGAAATCTGGATCTCATATTTAATTCTGAAGGGAGGGAGGAGTCATTCCCAACCCTCCGTAGGATTACACATGGTAGAGCAAAGGGCTCAGAGGACAGGCTGACTACTCGCTAGCACACTGACCAGCTTGAGACAAATTATTTATTATCTAGACTTTACTTAGTGTTTTCATCTGGGATGAAAAACACACACCTCACAGGGATTGCAAAGGTTACATTATGTGTCCAAGGACTTAACAGTTCACATAGTTGGTGCTCAATAAACCTTAGTTTCCTTTCTTCCCCCATTTTATTCCTGTTCTTTGTTCTCTAACTCTCTCAACAAGGTAAACAGATGATGATTTGCAGTGTATTTCGAACAGAATCATTTGGATTTAAAAAAAGAATAGGAACATTTGGAAGGTTTTAGAAAATTCACCTTTTGAAATGCGTGAACTACGCAAACTGGTAACTCCTGAGTCTCCCCTCCACTCTATGTTTACAAGAACAAGGCTTTAACCAGAAAACCACCCAGAAAGCCCTGGCCTGGGACACCCCCTGCTGGTCACGAAAGGCACCAACATTAAACACAGGATCCTAAGTGAGAGCTTCTCAGAGCTCTAGTGAAAATTCAAGATGGCTGTAGCCCAAACGGAATGGCTATTGAGCAAAGGGAAGATGCCTTTTCTTTTTCCCTTCTGCTTCCTCAACAAGTCTGTCTGACTTAATCAGACGAGGGAGATTAGAACTGTGCTGTCATTGAGAATTCCAGATTTTGACTGTTTTTCTTCACCATCCCTTTGCTGGTGTCTAGGCCTCAGCATCCTAGCAGAGATGTGGACTAAGTGACAGAATCTTTAAAGAGAGTCAGCACGGAGCAGAAGCACAGCGAGGTGTCCAGAGAAGGCCACGCCCTTCTCCTGCCCACCCCATTCAACTCCTATTTGCTGTTGCCCCACCTGAGCGGACGCACACGTGTGCGCATGTGTGCTGCGTATTGGGAAGAACTAAAACGGAGTTATTCAGAAGAGTTATTGGTAATTTAGCACCAAAATAAATAACTTGTTCTCCATTTTCTTTTTGTTCTACCCAACTTTAGGGTACAGTAGACTCTATTGATACATAAGAGCAAAAGACTGATTTTTGTCTTCGGCTGATTTCCAATATCATCTGAGCATCATTGACATGCTAAAAACATCTCAGGATCAACAGATTAATTACTCAAAGCATGAACTCAACCATTGCACATCATATGAAAATTTCTGTTTTTCCTTGATGTTGGGCATTTATTTTGAATACTAATTATCTTAAAGTAATTTGAAAATCAAAAAAGAACTAACAATTGTAATTAAAACTGAGCAAAAGGACAAAACCACTTCATCAGAGAGGAAGGGTTCTCAAGTAACCTGGCATATTTTCTAAGAACCTTCAGATATAATAATGCTTCATCCTTCAGGCCTCAGGCAGGGTCTGGCTGGGCACTCATTGTGCCAGGCAATAGAAATTCAGGGGTGACTGGGACAGATATAGTTTGTCCAGGAAACTCACACTGTAGCAGAAGGGAAGTAGGTATCAAATAGCTAAATGCATAATTTAATTGTTATAAGTGCAGTAAATGACGTGAAGGAGAAGGAGAGGGTGTTAAGGGAATGTTTACTGGGGGACTTTGAGCAGAGTTGATCCATAAAACAAGCACCACCAGTACCACAAACTCAGACACAGCTGCAGCTACCTAAGAACACCAGAAGAAACTCGTGGTGCATTGTTAAAATACAAAGTGGCCCATTTAAAGGGAAGCCAGGGCTCAAAGTTTCCTGTTGGAACTTGAAAACTTAATTATTCAAATATATCCTCTTCTGCAAAGCTGTCCAAGCCTGAGGCTGGGCTGGATGCACCTCCACCTCAGAGATCCCTGTGAAGACACCACTTTTATGCCAGCTGGACAATTCAGTATCAACTATTTTACTTGTGTCATATCCCTCATATGCTGAGCACAAAACTTTATCCACTATTTGGGAAACACCATGTCACACAATTAAGTATTAGATATGTGTTTGATGAGAGATTGAATGAATGTGGCCCCAGAGAGCTTCTGTGGGTCCTAAAAGAACTAAGTTTATGATCAAAATGCCATGGCCAGTGCTCCCTTGGGCAGCACATGTACTAAAATTGGAACAAGACAGAGAAGATTAGCATGACCCTTGTGCAAGGATGACAATGCAAATTCGTGAAGTGTTCCATATTTCTAAATATCCTGAAAACACTTCTCCAGATTAAAGTTTCTGATAAAAATATGGAAGTAAATAAAGAAGAGCTCCTTGGTACTAAAGAAGGTGGAGATTACAAAAAAATGTGTTGTTAGTCTTAAGAACGAGGGGGAAAATGAAAATACCCTTTCTCAGGACAAAGAATCAGTGACTAGACTATTCAATTTGACATTAATTACAAAGCAAAAAAAAAAAAAAAATTCCATGGCCAAAAGAACACATAATCTTCCATGGTAGCACCACAAGCCAGTTATCATGTTCACAGTTTCTCACTCTCACAAAATGATTTCATGTTCTTTCCTCCAAATCCTAAGTTCTCTCAATTTCCTAAACTCAAATATTTCTTAACTCCAATATTTCTCCAACCAACTTATTAAGTAATTAATGCATACCAAGCACTGTCTTTTGTGTTAGGATATAACAGAGAATGAGGTAAGTACAAACTTCCTGGTTTCATCTGTCCAGGAGTCCATTAGGCATCAAAAAGTAAAGCAAATAAGATAATTTCAGACAGTGGTAAGTTTTCTGAAAAAGATAAACTGAATAATATCTGCCTGATTGCAAGACTTACCAAAAGTCTACAAGTAATCAAGACTGATGGAAGGAAAGACATGTCAATCAATTAGGCTGGGGTGCGGCCAATTGATTTTTGGCAAAATTTCAAAGAGTTCAGTGAAGAAGTGAAAATCTTTCAAAATTAATACTGAAATAATTGGGTATCAGTGGTGATAAAAAAAGATTAAACTTAATGGATACTTCACACCATCTACAAAAGAATAACTCACAAGAGATCATAGATTAAAATGCACAACCTTAAAGGCATAAAAATTCTAGGATAAAACATAGAAGAAAATCTTTGTGGCCTTACATTAAATAAAGATTTCTTAGATATGATCCCAAAAATTCAAAAGAAAGAAATGGCAAATTATGTAATACTCCATCAAAATTAAGAACTTGGAATCTTTGAAGGACACATTAAGAGAATGAAAAGACAAGTCATACAGTTAGAAATTACAAACCTAAAAAAAGAAAAAAATCCAGACTATAAAAAGAACTTGCGGTATATTACTCTCAAAAAAGTCCAATAACAAGAAAACAACTCAATGATTTTTTTTAAAGAAAGCAAAATTTTGAATAAATACTTCACCAAAAAAGATATAATAGCAAATAAGCATCTGAAAAGATGTACAGCATCATCAGCCGTTAGAAAAATGCAAATTAAAACCATAATAAGATCCCAGCACACACCCATTAGAGTGACTAACATAAAGAGATCTGGCAATACTAAGTGCTAGCAAGGATGTGGGGCTGCTGGAAACCTCATTCATAGCTGTACGGTACAGTACAGTATCTCATTCACAAAACTGTACAGCCATTTTGGAAAACAGTTGGACAGTTTCTTATGCAGTTAACGATTCCCTTACCATATGACCCAGAAATCTCACTCTTAGATATTTACCCAAGTGAAGTGAGAACTTGCATTCACCCTAAAAACAATATTTGAATATTTATTGCACCCTTATTTCTAATCACCAAAGACTGGAAACAACTAAAATGTCTTTTATTAAATAGGTGGAGAATGAATAAATATAGTCCACTCATATAGTGGAATAATACTCAGCAATTTAAAGGAATGAAATACATGCAACAATATGGATGAGTCTCAAATACATTATACTTAGTGAAAGAAGCCAGATTGGAAAGGCTACACACCATGATTCCATTTATGACATTCAGAGAAGGCAAGATTATAAATACAGAAATCATATCAGAGCTTAGGCTGTGGGTAAGGGTTGGCTATACAGGAGTATAGGAAAATTTGGGCAGGGGTGATGGAACTTTTCTATATTTTAACTGTAGTAGTATCAATACATGGCTGGATGTTTTGTCAAAACTCAAAGCACTGTACACTAAAAATGGTAAGTTTTACTGTATATAAATAATTTTTTAATGACATAAAAACTTAGAAAAGGCCAACAAAAAGTACCTATAGAAAAACAATAGAGTGATAAGCTAGAAAGTGGCAAGGCCCAGGATTATAGGTGAGTGTTATTTACACTGAGTGATCCTGGCAGAGGCCTCTCTGCAGAGGTGGCATCTCAATAGAGACCTAAGTGTCACGAAGGAGCTGTCAAGAGCAGATGTGCAAGCAAGAGTTTCCCTGCAGAGAACAGCAAGGGCAGGGGCCTGTGGCAAAATGAGCCTAGTGAGGAGCAAAAAAGAAGTCAGTGTTCAGTCTCTGCTTAAATCTATCAAAAGGAAAAGGTTCTTTCAGTGAACAAAAATCTGGATCATCGTCTCAGATCTGAATTTAGGCTATGTATAATCAAACTTACTAAATATAGTGGGTAAATATAGATTTAAGCTGCCCATAAAAACCAGGAAAATGTATGGGTGTGGGAAGGGGGAAGGAAGGGAAGGAGAGGGCATCAAAGCAAAACTTCCTTGCTTATAGTTTTGGATCTGGCTAGAACTTACTTCAGTGTCACAGAATCACTTTCTCTGTTTTAGGTTTTCTTAGAAGACAGTAATGAAAACAGCAATAAGTAAACTGAAGGCCTGTGAAGTTCATTGACATCCAGGTTCATACCTCATGATCTATGCGTTCTAAACTTTGTGAGGATATTTAGGTTTATTTCTTTTTTATTTTTCCTAACTCTAACATTTGCATCCCAAGAAATTTCTGTTTCTTGGTGTTTGGGGACTGGCCGTTTATAGCTTTTTGCATTTGCCTGAACAACAAATTTATTTGAATTTTTTGTTTCTCTTTATTATTCCAGCAAAGCCAACAGCATTGCTTTCATTTTTGAAACACTTAAACAAAAATTAACAAAACCCTACCTCATATTTAAATGTATGCAATGTATATGACTGACATAAGAGCATATTAGGGATGATCCTCTATTTGCGATTTGAATCTATTTTTGCAGATATTTTCTATAAATCAACAGTTTCTAGCTCAGCAATATGTTAAGAATGTCTTTTTCATAAAATGGAATAATATGATGTCAGGAATGCTCTTCATTGGCAACAGTTGATGAGTCCGTGTGTACTTAAGGAAATAAATATGGAGGCTATGTCAGTTCTCCTAGGTTTGCAATAAAAAAGTACAGCATGAGATATCAGTGAGGCCTCTCCTTTGCTTTACGACGTTTGTTATATGTCACATGTCAAACGGTGATGAAAGATGATCTTTCCAAAGAGCAAGTATTCCCCTAGCCCAAACAGCTCTTATAAAAATGGATGTCACATCAGCACAGTGATCTAATGAAGCCCACCAGGCAACTGCTCTTTCTGTAGGGAGAAGTGGAATAAACAGAAGCTACATATTCTCATCAGTCAGGCAGTCACCCAGAGCTTTCAGCTTTCCACTCTGGTGCTTTTGCTCATTCTGACCACTCAGTCTGAAATACTCTTTCCTTTCTATCCACATGAACAGTCTTTCTTACACACTGCAAAGCTCAGCACCAACACATCCTCACCACCATTCCTTGTGATCACTTTCTGCACTGGCTAAAAGTACCCCCTTCCCACCTTGACATATCCTTTAGTCCCTCTCCTTATCCAGGCCTTTCTTACAGTATTTTATCACTTCATACCCTAAAAGGACACACATCTTTCTCCTTTATTAGACTTATGTTCTTCGTGAGCTAGATTCATGTCAAATTCCTTTTTAAATTTCTAACAGTGTGCCTAATGCATCAAAGGAACTCAATAAATGTATATTGATTAAATAGATTTATACTACACTAAGAGCAACTTGCCAATGTTCTAATTGCCTTTCAAGAATGGTAGGCAGAAAAACAAACTTTGGATTGCAGAGATACAATATGGCTTATGGCAATGACTTCGAAAACCCAGGGCAGACATTAATAATGGATCCCAGCACTCCTTCCTGCAGAACCAGGATGTGACCTCACAGTTCTTCTCAGATGGACACTGTAGGAAGCCATTGTGTATAGAAGGAGGTGCAAGAGATGAAACCCATGACTTTTAAGGACCCAAAAGTTATTTATCTTTGAACAATCCTGAAAATCTGTAATATTTATGAATGTGTAATTTTGCTAAAGCACACATTTGGTGCAGATATATGCCACAAGGTGAGTATGACAGAATAACTGACTTTGTTGACCACTCAGAGGATGCATCTTCATGAAAGTATAAACTTTCCTTATGTATTCCTGAAAATTGCTATTCATCATCTTCACCTTAGTTTTGAAAATTTAAGTAAATTGTCAATAAATGTTATCATAAAAATGAGATAACGTAGGGTGAAGCTTATTTCATCCTACATTAGAGGAGCTTATTCCAGTGGGGAAGTTTAATAACTTTACGAATTATCCAAGCCCTGTATCTATATAATTATTAAGAATCAAAGAGCATTACATATTAAAGTGTTACTTTTTTGTGGGAGAAATTAGGCTACTTTATTGGAAAACAACCTCAAAGCATGTGTCTCATTAAGATAGTTAATTTTATAAGTCAGTTTCACTGTACCAGGGGTGTGCAGAGTAAATATTATTTCCAGGTATATCTTTGAGAGTATCTGTGAATGAGATTAGCATTTGCATTGGTGGCTTTAGTAAATTGTGCTCCCCAATGTGGGTGGATATCATTCAACCTGCTAAGGACCAGAATAGAACCAAAGGTGGAGGAAGGAGGAATTCACCTCTGGAGCTTTCTACCTCCCACCTCATGGGTCTTCTGCTGTTAGACTGGGATTTACACCATTGACTCTTCTGGTTCTCAAACCTTAGGAGTCAAACTAGAATCTCACCACCGGCTTTTCCTGGGTCTCCAGTTTATAGATGGTGAGATTCCCAGCCTCCATAACCGTGTGAGCCTATTCTTCATAAGAAATCTCCTCCTGTATGTGTATCCTGTTGGTTCTGTTTCTCTGGTGAACCCCACCTAATACACATATGACTATCAAGAGTAGTTATGAATTTAGGGAAACATTGGGAATCTTGGTCTTTCATTTTCCAGGCATAATTAAGCCTATCTAGGCATAATTAAGATACAGCAAGGATGAAGAGGAGTTGTAGCAGGTTGACCAGAAATGCTATCAGGATCTGCTCTGAGGCAGCCCATGTCTTGGAGTGTGCAGCTGGGACACACAAAAGTGACTTGAAAGACACACAGGCTAAGAAACTTCAGGATACACACCAGTATGTGGAAATTAAATTGTGTCTTTAACTGCCTGTGATGCAAAACCCTGACAAAAAATATCTTAATAAATTTATCATATCTGGACACCAAGAAGTCCAGAGGTACAGTGGGCTCAAGATTGAAACTCAGAAACTCAATGATTCTTAGCAAGAACTGTCATTTTTTCCTTCTTTCACTCTGCATCCTGTGCCAGCCCCCATCAGAGGCAAAAGGTAACCATGGGAGTTGATCTTCACAACAACCCCATTAGGCTGGGCATGGTGGATCACACCTGTAGTACTAGCACTCTGGGAGGCCAAGGTGGGTGGATTGCTTGGCTCAGGAGTTCAAGACCAGCCTGAGCAAAACCAAGACCCTCTGTCTACTAAAAACAGCAAAACTATCCAGGTGTTGTGGCAGTTGCCTGTAGTCCCAGCTACTTGGGAGGTTGAGGCAAGAGGATTGCTCAACCCAAGAGTTTGAGGTTGCTGTGAGCTATGACACCATGGCACTCTACCCAAAGTCAGAGATTATGGCTCAAATAATAACAAAAAAAGACAACAACCTCATTAGGTATGTGCTATTATTAACCCCATATAACAAATGAGGAAGTAAAGGCATGAAAGATTAAGTGACTTTCCTGACAACACACAGCTAGTTAACAAGAGAGCCAGTATTATAAACCAATCAATCCTCTGGAGTCTGTGCCCTTAATCTTAAAGCTCTCTATACTGAAAGAAAACCTTTCCAAAATTAAATAGACTTTCCTTTATGTTTCATTGCCTAGAATTGTGTCACATTCCCACTTTGAAACCAATCACTAACAAGAGGCATGGGAGCATAAGAGGGGGCTAAGCTAACTAAGATATATCACTAAACTGGAGTTCAATAACTTTGGGACTAAAATTAAGGTTCTTTTTTTTTTTTTTTTTTGAGACAGAGCCTCAAGCTGTCACACTGGATAGAGTGCTGTGGCATCACAGCAACCTCCAATTCCTGGGCTCAAGCAAGTCTCCTGCCTCTGCCCCCCAAGTAGCTGAGACGACAGGCACCCGCCACAACACCCAGCCATTTTTTGGTTGCAGCTGTCATTGTTGTTTGGCAGGCCCAGGCTGAATTTGAACCCCCCAGCTCAGGGGTACATGGCTGGCGCCCCAGCCCGTTGAGCCACAGGCACCACGCCTAAAATTAAAGTTCTATTTTCAAAGAAAGGAATGGAAATATGGCATGGAACCAGCATTACCTGTTATGAGGGGCTGCCTACAAAAAGCACAACTTCTCTAATTCCATTTCCTCTGCTTTCATAAATTAAGATAAGGTGTGATACCAGTTATCCTTGCATGTTTCTGTTCCGCCTCCAACTTACTTGCAAGCACCCCACAGATAGGAACAAATCTCACACATCTACATATTCCCTACAGGGCCCAGCAGAGTCTCATACATAGAAAGTGTTCAAGAAATGTTTGTTCATTGTAATTGAATTTTCATTCTCAAGTCTACTTAATTGGAGAGGTCAACAGTTGGCCATGCTCTAGGCAGGCAGATAATACATTTTCACATTGATCTTACCATCAAATGAATTTTGAAAAACTTCCCTTGCCATGCAAAATAGCATGAAATCACAGATTAATATAGGTCAATGCAAAGTCCTAACTTAGTAAACTGCTAGTGTCTTGCACTCAGCACCCTTGAAGGTAATGATAATGTCACATTTTTATTATGATTTGACATTTCTACTATTTTCAAAGAGACATATCAGGGAGCCATAGGACAGGCTATGCAATTTGTAGGGCTCAGTTCAAAAAGATGTGGAGTCCCAGGTGGGGTGGGGAGGGCCAATCTCCCCCTTTTCATGGGCCAGCTGCTGCAACCCTAGTGGACAGTTCATCCCCAAGAGGTTTGAAACTCCCATTCCCACATTGGGAGTGAGTGAGAAAGCCCCACTGAGTTGCCTACTAAACACACTGTGACACTATCAGCCCCTGGGAAGGAGTGCCATTGCCCTGTCCCATTCTTAAAGCAGCAGGACACATGTCTGAGCATGATTCTTCCTGTACTTGTGCCATGGCCCCCACTGGGGCCAGAGTGCAACAGTAGAATTCCAGCCACCCCTCACCAATGCAACTTGGTTGCTGCAGCAGTCAAGGGCCAAGAGCAGGGAAGAGAAGGCCAGGCAGGGCCAATCCCAGAGAGGCAGCAGGGAAGCAGTACCACCCATGAGCTGGGGCTTTAAGCCTCTGGCCTGTGCTCCATTGTCCCATCACACTTCATGTACAAACACAAATTCAAAGATATTAAGGATTTCAAGACAGAGATCATACAGCACTAAACTTTAAATGCTTCTGAGCAGGGAACCCTGTGTGATTGTACTGATTGGATGCCCTAGCCATAAATGTATATAGTGCCTTTTTAAAATTGTGACAGCCCAAAGATGTGGAGAAGATAAACACCATTCAAGAAGTGCTATCATTTCAAAATCTCATGGCATGAATGACTTTATCTAAGGCAATGGGGAAGAAATTGGCAGTGAGGAGGGTAATTGCTCACTGTGTAAGTGTCCATCCTATAACTCAATTCAGCAATTCCTCCTCTAAGGGTATCCCATCTTGACTTTGGACTTTATCTTGTAGGCAGGTGCTAAGGAGCCAATCTTTAAGTGGAGGAGTGACACGATTTTGATTTGTATCACACAGGGATCTCTTTGGTGGCAATGTGGAGCAGGGAGTCAAGGAAGTAGAGGCTTTAGGCAGGCAGAGCAACTCAGTTCTATATCAACTGTTGTGGAAAGTGACATGACAGCATGGTGGTTAAAGGTGCCGGCTCTCTAACTAGACATAACTGTGTTCAAATCCTAGTTCTGCCATTTATAAGATGCATAAACTTGGGCCAGACACTTGCCTTCCCTAAGCTTCAGTTTCTTTATCTGCTAAAACAAAGTAATAATAGTAGGATTCCAATGAGGGTTGAATGAAATGTTAGCTAGGGTTCTTGTGAGGGTTGAAGGAAATGATATATATGAAGCACTTAGCACAGTGGCCCGCTCACTATTAGTATCAGGTGATGTGGGTTGTTTGTTTCTCTTTCCAGCTTCATGCTTATATCCGTTCTAAAGCCACTGGGCTTTCAGCACAGAGGAAGAGGGACACGTGGTTGGCCACCTCCATCAGCCAGTCCCCCGACCCACAGCCCATAGTTCTTTTAGAGCAGAAGGGGTGGCTATTTATTCCTTCTCTTCATGATTTTATCTTTTACCTAAGGGCAGCAGCCTCAAGATCTATCTGTCAAACATTGGAGTGACGTTTGTCACTTGCCCACTTTATAGAAGAAAATTCTGGGTCAGTCCCTAATATATGAAAAGAATTGAGAAAAATCCACTCTCTGTACATAGCTCAATTTTAAACATACTTTCTTGCTGCATAAACCATCTCATTCATTTATTCATTCCTTCATTTATTCTTCCTTTATTACCCTGGGTCAAAAGCCTTCTGGAAAAATAGAACTAAAAGACGATGTAATAAAGGAGAAATAAAAATATGTTAATTCAATATTTAGAGTAAATTATTCTTATTGAAAATATAATTCATCAGTGTTTAATGTAATAAGGAAAGTAATTTAATGAATCCCACTTATAGGTAACTTATCAACTTGGGGGTAAACAACAAATGCAATTTATACACTGGAAGCATCAAAGGCTATTGGCACCTCTTCCCAGGTATTAGAAAGTACCTAGAAGTCAGAGTGAAAGAAGGTTTTCATCAAGACAAAAGCTCCAGGGCTGTGTTCTTCCAACATTGGAAAGGCTACGACCATGGACTTTGAATCAGACACAGGAGGTTTACATGCATGTGGAGAGGGGGAGACTTAGGACTTTAACTGGCAAGAGGTCTGGAGGGCTGTCCTGGGATCTTGGGATTAAATGCCACACCTGTTAAATGTGGTCAAATGGGGAACAGGTGTGATGTTCCGTGGGCTCCTTGACACTAAAAGTCAGAGACCTTGGTCCTGGGCTGGGGGTAGTAAATTGAGATATAGGTGGTCTCTGGAGTGCTATTTCTCCAACTTTAACGTGCATACAAGTCACTTGGAGAACTCCTTAAAAACAGTTCAGTTGCCCTGGGGTGTGATTTAAGATTCTGCATTTCTAATAAAGCTCCCTGGTGAGGCCAGTGCCAGGAGCCATGCCTTACACTTGAGTCCCAAGGAAATGTGCTCTGTTGAACTCACACATCACATCACAACTCCCTCTTCTTTTGAAGTTGCTCTCTTGTTCTCTTTTTCTTAGAAGCACTGCTATATTCTTAATCCTGAACATCAGAGGCCAAGTCCCACCATTTTGGTCTGAGCAACTCAGTGCCATTTACTAAGGTACAAAAGGCTGGGGCAGAGCAGGTTTGGAGGGGAAAATTCAGACTTGGCCAGCGAGTGGGCTGGGATTGAGATGGCCACTGACACCAAGTAGAGGCGTGAAGTAGACAGTTAGACACGTGTGTCTGAACTCAGAAGCAGCCTCACCTGGAGTGAGGGTGTGGCGAGTCAGGCATACAGGTGATAAATAAAGCATAGGACTGGGTGACAGCTGTTGGAGGGTCACATAGAGAAGAGAGCCAAGAGCACACAAATTACCTTTGAAAGCTAGAGAGAGGAAAAAAGGTCAGCAAGAAAAACAGAGGTTGTCCCAGGAAGGTAGGATGTACACCATATCAGGAGAACACATCACTTCAAGAAGGAGAGAGAAACAATTGTGTCAAATGTGACTACGAGGTCAAACATGGCAGAGATTTGGCCACTGGAGCACTTAACAGGGAAGTGTTAGTGGCCTGGATAAAAGCCGTTTCAGGGGTGAGGAGAGGAGAAGACATGACAAAGGGGAGAATCTAGACAACTCTTCTCAGGAATTTTGATGCAAAGAATAGCAGAAAACTGGAGTGGAAGCCCGATCTCCATATCTGCAGCTCTGCCTTGACAACAGGCATAACCCCTCATTCCCTCCAACTTTGGTCAGATGTGGGCCTTCAGCCTGGGCTGTGTACACTACATGTGGGCTGGGGGCTGGGAATGCATGCCTCCCTGACAGCCCAACCTCTGGACTAATTTCTGCCTACCAGAATCCCCATGTAAAATCACAGTAAACCACATATCCAAGAGAGAGATGGACAAAAAGAGAGTGAAAAAATAAAACAATATTTCCTTCACAAACCAGAAAGTTTTCTGTGCACTCGATGGCAGATGATGACAACACCAAGTTCCCCCAAAGAACGACCATCAAGAAAACAAGTGGTGATAGTAAGAAAATCAGAACCTTCACAGCATCAGCCATCATAAGCAAGGTGACAGATGGTCACAATGCAGGAATTGCTTACATTTAACTTTTGATTTGTCAATACATTGACATGGTTCAAAATTCAGAAAGTTAAAAGGATGTGCAATGACGTCTCCACCTGCCCTTGGCCTCCCAGCCTAGTTAACTAAAGAAACCAAACGCCATGATTTCTTGTCCATTTTTCATATGTACACCAAATACATACATATGCTTCCCTCTCTCCACCTTTTGTCACAATCACATGTCCCTGTAACATATAGCATGTCATTCTGTATCTACAAAGCCAGGAATCTGGCAACATGGAGAGAAAGAGATTTTTGCAGCTTCACCTAACAGCTACTAAGTTCATGATAAACAGTTGTCTTTAAGGTAGTAGCCATGATAATAGAATCTAAATTGATTCCATTATCTCATGTGTCTGGAAGTATCTGTTGAACGGGGTTGACCTATGAGAAGGTAGAAGATAGACGTTACCTAGGAAATCATTGGTAGGAGATAGGACATTAGTGCCTACATATTCTTACACAAGGCCTTGGGTATGCCATGGAGCCTTGTCATATAGCTGCTCCCTTCCAGCACTTCTGGGAAAGCCCTGCCCGCCTGCCAACACACACAGGGTTCTTGGATGGCTCTCTCTGAAGTTAATCAGCTGCCAGGATCACCACCTGAACCCTGTCAAAATTGGCCTTGTGTAGTGAAGGCCTCCCTCCTGGCTGACTATCTTTGCAATGCCTTCGTCAAGGTCTGTCCTGTAACCAGATCCCTGTATTCCTGATTTGATATCCCACCCCCTGCAACTTGCTGGAGTCTCTCCCACAGCAGGGGGCATCTGCCTCCTGAATGTGAACCAATTCTGATATTAAAAAAATAGAACCCAGTTTTTTAAATGACCATCTGAGACAACGGGTAAAGAGAAGCTCGTTTTCAAATGATTCCCAGCTGTCATAACAACATCATGCCTGAATGGCTCAGGCATCACTGGTACAAGGAGGGCAATTTTATTTCATATTTGACCTAGTAATGGGAATTGTGATTGGAAATCAACCTGAGCTACTTAGAACAGCTACTCACAATCACATCAATTAACATTTGTACGTTGCTTTACTGTTTATGAAGCACTTTTATGTGTACTGTCATAATACATTAGGGAGTGATGGTGGCTCCAAGTACAGAATAAAACTGTATTATTTTACTACCTGAACTCAGATGCAAGAAGGAAACAGTTTCTTACAAAAGAGAAAATCAAAGCAGACCACAGAGCTAAGCAGAGAAGATAAGTATTACCATTGCCAGGCAAGAGAGGCTGAAGTGGAAGCAATGCCAATTCAAGGATTCTGTATAGATACACGGTGGGAGGAGGGTTACAGCCAAGGTTCAAGGATGAGGGCTGTGGAGCAGCTGTTTGGCCAGAGTAGGCGTTCTGGTTCTTTTATTCAGAATATAGGTAATAACACAGCTTTGTATTAAAATATAGCAACTGCAGATAAGCCAAAAGAACACAAGCATTACATTCCAGGCTTCTCTACCTAGTTACGTCACATTCTTGGGGAGAGTTATGGTCTCATCCTTGGGGAGAGTTGCTTGACATCCGTCTCCACGGATGCCCCAATTTCCTGCTTCTTTCTCTTCCTCCCTGGAAAGTGCTACTGGTTCTCTGTCTGGTCTGTGCCTTCTCCTAGTGGTTTGGGAATGAACATTTCCTGAGCTGATGATGACTCAGTCATGGACTTAATTGATGATAACTGCATTTTCTAGAGAGTTGGTACACATACTTGTCTTTTGTCTCAGAGGCTGAATTATACAATATATCTGTGTAAACTGTGGAAAAATTTAGCTTGATTAATGTGACAGCAATACATGCCAAGCAAAATCATGATTCATTGCATCTGGCAATTCTGCTTCGCCAATTTTGAGTCAATAGTTTTCTCCTCGTACTTTCCCCACAGATTGTTAAGGGACTGGTTTGCACACAGCTTTGCGTATCCACTTTCACCCTCAGTCCATTTTCCTGTTAGGTTCTCTTGCATGCGGTAGGTATTCAATACATGCGTGCTGATGGGAAGTCCTCCTTTTTAGGGTATGATAAGGCCCCTTTGTAAAACTGGCTGATTCAGTAGGTTTTGTTTTGCATGAATTCTTCCATTGTTAAGCCATGTCCCAATGAGAGACTGAGAGCTGAACGACACTCTTGTGGGAGGGTCAATGGCATGAGTAAAATGTGATGAATCTGTGTGTGTGTGTGCATACATATGCATGTAGGCATGTACACAGAGGCATTATTCCTTTATTCCTGGACTCCAGGGGCGTTCTAGCATATGACCCTTCTATCAGAAGCAAGCACTTGGGATTCTTTCTTCTCTGACAATTCTCTTCTCAAGACCCCCATCTCCAGAATTCTAATCCATTTTACAATAGTTTCACCTAAATGCTTCAAGAGAAAATTAATCTCAATTCCTGGAGAAAATGAGACGTAGGCTATCCCTGGCAGGACACAAGGGGGGGAGTTGAGGTTCCTGGAATGAAGGCAAAGAGAGAACAAGCAAAAGGAATGAGGGCAGGAAAGTGGCCAAGTACATTAACCCATTTATGCTGGAGGTTGAAATATTTGAATTTTTTTGTGTGACTTTTTGACAAGCTCCCAGCATGCCAGTATCTGCAGCAGTGACTAACTCTGTGCACCAGGTGTTAATATGTACCATCAGGAAGCAGACATGTGTAAAATATCAGACCTCAGCGATGACTTTGAGCAGGGGGATGTGAATAACTCCCACAACATTACCATTCCAGTGACAGAATATGAAGCATAAATGGGTTAACACTGACCTAGCATCTCTGGAACGCAGTTGAGGGGCTCTCTCTGGAAAGCTCTAATAGTGTTAATCCTGCAGTCACCCCAAACCCTATGCTGACCAGAGGTGAGGTAAGGAGCAGGAATGGTCACAGGAGGCAGGAAAGGAGGATGAATACAAAGAGAAATTGAATTATGGGAAGAAGAGAGAAAAATTATAAGTGGAATCAATGGAAATAGCGAGGATTTATCAGGAGCCCAGGTGGCTATAAAGAGAAACCTATTTCTAGCCACTCACCCACCCATCTATCCACCCATTCTGCCTTTTTCCAAGAAGAATTTAAGCTAGTTCATAAGGATAAATTATATATAATGATGTGGTACAAACTATAATTTGGGCAAAATAACACAGAAATACAAGGATGGGAACAAATTGGAGCCAAGATTGGGGCTGAGCACACACACTTCTGCAGCTGTATCACGTGGCTGTCTAAGGGCCTGCCCATGATGGGAAGAAGCAGTGATACAGATGACCAGCGCAAACATCTTGCTACACCTGGGGCCTTGGCCTACGGCACCTGTTCTCCTCCCCAGATCTGCCTCTGTGATTGCGTCTTGCTTGGACTCAGCCACACCCATGGGCTTTGTGAGGTGGCCTCAATGTGTGGCAGGAGGAAGACAGTCTGAATGTGTGCACTGGGTGCTTTGTATATGTTAAAATGCAAATCTAAAACGTGCTTCACTTGCTTGCATAAGGCAAATTAACTGAAGAACTAGCCCAACTATAGAAAGAAATCTTGTCAGAGGTTATAAAACAGCAACATTAATTTTTTCACAGCTCAAAAAAATAACAAAAATTTTTAAAACTTTTTCTGAGTTAAAAAAACAAAACAAAACCCACCTATTGAAAAGAGTGTTGGCAGGGCCTATGAGGTTCTTTTCTTATCTGACAACTCCCTCTACTGACGGGACCTTCTCTCACTTCTCCCTCACAACGCAGCAGGGAAGCCCTTTGAAAATGGTATAGCCATGAAATGCCTTTGAATTCTGGCCCACAGATTGGAGAAGGACCAGGTTTTGTGGGGGAAGATCACAGATTCCTTTGGGGTCTTAGGGAATTGGAGCCATTCAAGTTCAATGAGCAATAGCATTCACCTGTGTGGAGCTCAGACACAAGCCCTCAGACAAAGAAAGAAGTGAGAGAGTGGTCAGTAGGAGTGGATGAAAGAAAGGAGGAGGAGAAAGAGGATGCCCTGACCTTGTCAGTCTCTCATGTGTAAGGGTCAGGCATCCGGTTAGGAGCAAAACAACAAATTCAGAGGTTTATGCCTCTGAATGCCTTTTTGCAGCATTGGGGGCCATTCAGTCTTTGACTTAGAAAATCCCCACATTGTGAAATTCCCTCCTTCATTGCGGTTTGATGATTCTTATTGTTAGAAGGCTATTAATTATGATCAAACTGGAATCTGCCTTCCCATAATTTTCATCCTTTTTTCTCATTTTGCTATTCGGTGTGATAAAGATAGAATCTGTCAGCTCACACGTTTACCCAACAAATGCTTCCCCATAAGAACCCCGTGAGACAAGTATGGGTGAATGGCCCAGTTTAGGGCCTATTCCCTACCTTCCCTCATCCCCACTGTAAGCCCCCCCAAGAAGAAAGATTCTGTCTTACTCCTCCAGACTATCAAACATTTCAGGGAGCCTTTCTCACTCACAAGTGAGTGCTTTTTGCACAAAATCTGGACATTGCATCAGTTGAATGAGTGAGAATTATTATTAACCCATTTATAGGATAGAAAACTGAAGTTCAGAGAGATATGTAACTTGTACCAAGCCACATAGCAACTGTGTGGAAGAGCCTGGCTTGGAAACCATGTCTTTTTGATATCAAAGTTTGGGCAGCAAAATCAATGGGATTTTACCCTTTTGTCCCCTAGACACCATCAGCATAGAAAATGTCCATAGACGTGTCCACAGAACTGAACCAGATTGTGATAATACCAACTTAAAAACTGATAAATTGAGGTCAAGAGCTTATGGTAAGACAAGTAATGCTGCCCCTAGACCCACGCTTTACCTCAGAGATGCTACTGATTCTGCCTGGTTTCAGCACCAGCTGCCATAAAGCAGCCTCCCCCAGCTTGCTCCAACAGCCCAGCAGTTCTGAGACTCTTCCACCTGACTGTGGTGGCGCAGCTGCCTTCAGCCCTCTGCACCAGGCACTCCATCTGCACAGGACTCCGGTTATCCTGAAGATTCTGCTTAGTGCTTTCTAGATCCTGTTATTCTGGATTCCCCCCCAGGGCAACAGATTCTTGCTGGTCATATTTTCAATGTGATTGGCTCCCCATTAACCAGCTCTGTAATCTCACAGGGGTTATGTAATGCCTTTGAGCCTTGAGTTTTACATCTTTAAAATGGGAATGAGAACTAGAACTTGAAGGTATGGTGTAGATTTAAATGGAAATGTCAGTTAAGTGCCCAACATGGTGCGTGCCCCACTTCACCTCTGCTCAAAACCAGAGGCCATTATCAGTCTGTTATCGAAATTGAAAAATCTGTGCTTTTTCCACCTGGAGAAGACACCCAATTAGAGGAAATAGTGGTAGGAAAGGGAGAGAGAGGTGACAGAAGAAAGCAAATGAAAGCCATAGAATGCAGTCCTTTGTCCCTATTTCCTAGCGGAGTGTCAATCTCCTTTGTACTTCACAAAAAAACCTATAGGAGAACTTCAAGGCTTATTTCTTTAGAAAAGTGGGGATAGAGAGAGATAGCAGAGAAGTAAACAAAGCAAAGTCTTAAGGAAATGAAAACAGTTGTTGACAACTATGTGTAAATTTTCTCAGGAAAAGCAAGCAGAGGGGAGCAGCAATCTGAGGGCAATGGGTTTGTCAACAAGGTGGTCAATCAATGCTCACAGAATCTACAGCAGAGGGAACAGCAGAGTGAGCAGGTGAAGATGGCTTGGGGTGTGATTAAGTAACGTTGATAATGTTGACATTGCTGTCTTTGTATTGTCTACAAGCCTTTCTGGTAATAGCAGTGAGATGAAAGTTGGGAGTATTATACTATGTTTGCAGCCCCTCATCCCCTGCTAAAAGGACATCAGAGGCCCAAGTGCATAAGGTAAAAATCCCTTCACCTGCTACCATGCATTGCTCTCTAAACTGCTAAACTTTTTCAGAGTGCCTTCTGATTGTATGAGACTGAAAATAAAGGCCTAGAGAGCATCCAGGAAGATGACATTTTTGTTGGATCATCAACAATTTAGAGATTTATAGTGGGTAATTCCGAGTATTTACCTTTGTTTTTTCAGGTTGATATGAGGGTACAAACGATTAGGTTACATTGTTTGCATTTGTTAGATAAAGTCCATGTTGTAATTGAGTAATTGAGTATTTAAGTCCATTCACAAGTGTCTCCTGAGATTCTTACACGCAAGTTAACTGAAAGCTGGACGAAAATCCATTTGTCTGTTTCCCTGAACCCATCCTGGATCCAGACCTCCACTGCCTCAGGGCACTGGGGAAGCTGAAAGGGCCTCAGCTGTGCAGGGACCGGATGGTAAGACTCAGCCTGGTCATTTAGGATAGATCAGGGCTTCTTACATTTTAATGTGAGAATCGTCTGGGGATCTTGCCAAGATGTGGACTCTCACTGGTATCACCTGGGATGGGGCCTGAGCGCTCTGTTTCCAGCAAGCACCCAGGTGCTGATCCTGAGGCTGCAGCGCAAGTTTGAGGGACCAAGCCTGAGTCGCAAGGCTGCAGCATGTCTAGCCTGTTCTGCCCATGCTTACCATTGTCACCCGTGATGAGAACTGGCGACATTTGGAGTCAGGTCTGCTTTAGGACTGATGTCCTCCCCTTCCCACCATCAAGTCCTGTCCAGGAAAATGCAATGGAAAAAATAAAACGTAGCAGCAGTTGACTGGAATCCTGAATTCGCAGCTTAAAGGTATTTTTCCCAGTTTCCTTTGTTGAAAAAAAAAAGTTTGTTTTGGTTTTTTATGTTTTTGTTTTGTTTTTTTTTTTTTGACCTCCATGGTTTGGCACAAACTCACTTTTGTTGATTTGGCATTTCTGCTGTGGATAAACTTTCTGGCTTTGGAAAAAGCCTCCTCCTTTATGAGGCACTTTGAACCTGCAGGATCTCCATTTAGCTTAATTGGCATATTTATGTATTGAGGTGGGTGCCTAGAGGGTCCGGGCCACAGCAGCTTTTGTAGCAATCGAAAAAAATGAAATGAGCTGTTCTCACAGTTGTGTGCCCTTCAGTCGTGGAGTGCGCTAAAAGGCTCATCATTTACAGGCTGGGAAAGCTCAGGAAGATCAATAGGCATAATGCAACCCCGAGCCATTTGGAAAAGTAAAACTCGTGGTTTTCAAAGCCCAATTACTTCAGGAGCCCGGCCACTACTAATACCCTGTTAAATCCTTCCTGGGCCTTCACTCCCACTCCGTGTGAAGGAATGGCCTTCTCAACTCCTGCTGACTCATCCTTCTGAGGTTAAGTGGAGAGCGTCCTCCAGAGGGCTGGACATAATGTAAGCTCTAGGAGGGGACTGCTCCTGGTCAGCCCCTCCGATCACAGCCCAGCCACACACTGCCACTTTTCAGGTCACTTCTGAAGCCCAGCATGGTTTGAAGGCAAGTGTGGGGATTGATTCCTATTAGTTTAATATAACTATGGTTAATGGCTTATAGATCTTTACATAGTCTAGCCCTGCCAGGGATGTCTATTAAGGTTGACAGAGGAGAGAAAAGGTCAAAGGGCCTGGGACAAATGCATGGCTTTCCTCCAAGCCAGACTGATAAATGTCTCCTTAACGAGAGTTCTTATGGCCTCCTGGAGACTTGAGGAGAGAAAGAAGGATCTTTGGGTGGATAACGGGGGAATGTGGCCCCTGAGTTCAGGAATACTTGTCTTGCAAGAGGCAAAGGTAGTACTTCAGGACAGCACAGATGCCCCGCTGGGATGAATTGATGAAAACAGCTACAGCTGCCCTTGGAGTTTTCAGTTTCTACCAAAATGGCCATAGTGGGTTAAATGATAGCCCCAAAAGAGATATGTTCACCCAGAAACTATGAAGGTGGACTTATTTTGAAAAAGGGTCTTTGCAGATAAGTTAAGGATCTCAAGATGAGATCATCTTGAATTATCTGCCCGGGGCCATAAATACAACAACAAATTTCCTCATAAGAGAAGACACGGACACAGGGCAGGGTGAAAGACGGTGTGAAGACAGAGGTGGAGATTGCAGTGACGTCTATGAAAGCCAAGGATCCCTTGGGATTGCCAGGGAACACCAGGAATTAGGAGAGAGGCATGGAACAATTCTCTCTTGGAAGCTCCAGAGGGAACCAATCCTGCTAACACCCTGATTTGGACTTCTGCTCTCTAGGACTGTCAGAGAATACAATTCCACTATTTTAAACCTGCCAGATTGCCATAGCAGCCCTGAGGAAGTAATATGTGTACAACGACTACCTCGGCTGCCAGCTCCTTCCTGCAGAATCCTCCCTGGAGAAATCCTAGAACCAAGAGGAAATATGAACTCTAGAAAGCAGGGATTTTCAAAAATGTAAGGAGCCCCTAAGGAGACAGATTGTCTCGTTTTGTGCTAGGACAGGTGGGTGGCTGCCTCTTAGAGGGAAGGGTGAACTGCAGCGACAGTGAAAAGAGAAGTCGCCGGCAAGTTGATTACGTGCTACACATGACTTTCCTTTAGGTTATTTGGGGCAATTGCAGACTGACTCTTTTCTGGAAACCCCCTGAAATTGCCCAGACTTCCTCTGACAGTGTCCATGGGGTGTTAGGGACACGGGCACCAAGACTTGCAGGAGTGGGACATTGTGTGAAAGGAGATGCAGGCTGTGTAGTTCTGGGTATTCCTCTCCTTGTCCAATCCCAGAGCTATTGCTGACAACCTACAGAGGTGTGTTCCTGGATTTCCTTTCTCCCTAAGTTTTAAGGGTGTAAGCCTGACAGAAGAGTTACCTGGTAAGACAGCAGCAAACCATAAATATCAACTGTTCTTTTGTGGTACCAGGGCTCCACCCTGGGGCTCATCCCTCCCTACTCACCTGAACCCACACAGATGAGCCCTTCCTATTCCATCTGAAGCAGGACTGGTGAGAACCTAAAATGAACATGAAAAATGCTTGTGCTAATGGAAGATGTTAAATAAGAAGAAATAAGATCAAGACATCAAAAAGAACCAAGTGATGACAATAATTTTTTAAGTTTCAGGTTAATATGAGGGTACAAGCAATTAGGTCACAATGTTTGCATTTGTTAGGTAGTTGTGTCCTATACCCTAGAGGCGTACCATATAACCCTACATTATGCCCATTAAGTGGGAAACACATCAATTTCCCTCCTTTGTGCCCCTGCCCCCACCTTGAATTAAATTAAGTTTTTCTCTTATGTGGGCATGTATTAGATCATCTACTGGCTTCATATTAGTATTGAGTATGTTGGATACTTGCTTTTCCATTCTTGTAACACTTTATTCTTCTAAGAAAAATGTGTTTCAACTCCATCCAGGTTAATACAAAAGATATAAAGTCTCCATCTTTTTTGTGGTCAAATAGTATTTCATGGAATACATATACCACAGCTTGTTAATCCATTCATGAGGAGGTGGGCATTTAGGTTGTTTGCATCTTGGCAATTGCAAACTGAGCTGCAATAAACAGTCTAATGCAAATGTCCTTATGATACCATGATTTTTGTTCTCCTGGGTAGATGCCTGGTAAGGGATCAAATTAGAGGTCTAATTGAGTTCTTTGGGGATTCTCCATACTTCTTTCTAAAGAGGCTGCATTCGTTTTCAGCCCTACCAACAGTGTAAAAGTGTCCCCTTCTGTCAACATCTGACCCAGCATCTGCAACTTTGGGAGTTTGTGATGTGGGCCATTCTCACCAGGGTTAGGTGATATCTTAGGGTGGTTTTGATCTGCATTTCTCTGATAATAAGGGGCAATGAATATTTTTTCATATGTTTGTTAGCCATTCTTCTGTCTTCCTTAGAGAACGTTCTGTTCATATCCCTTGCCAATAATATATGGGATTGTTTGCACTTTTTTGTTAATTAATTTGAATTCTCTGTAGATTCTAATTGTCAAGCCTTTGTAGGATTTTAAAATGCAAGTATCTTTTCCCATTCTGAAGGTTGTCTATTTACTTTAATTTTTGTGTCCTTAACTGTGAAAACTTCTGTTTAACTAAGTCCAATTTGTTTATTTATTTATTTATTGTTGTTGCAATTGCCACTGAAGTCCTCTTCAGAAAATCTTTCCCGAGGCTGACATCATCAAGAGTTTTTCTCACACTTTCTTCTAGGATTTTTATCACTTCATGTCTTAGATTTAAATCTTTAATCCATCTTAAGTCAATTTTACTAAGTGGTGAAAAATATGGGACCAATTTCAGTCTTTTACATATGGTTATCCAGTTCTCCCAGTACCATTTATTGAATAGGGATTCTTTTCCCCACTGTATGCTTTTGTTTGGGTAATCAAAGATCAAATGACAACTAGAGACTGGTTTCATGTCATGGTTTTCTATTCTATTCCATATGTCCATGTCTTTACTTTCATGCCAATACCATGCTGTGTTGATCACTGTGGATTTATAATATAACTCCAAGTCTGGTAGAGTGATGCCTCTTGCTTTGTTTTTATTACTAAGAATTGCATTGGCTATATGGCCTTTTTTCTGGTTCCATACTAAATGAAGTACTATTTTTTTTCAAGTTCTTCAAAGAATGATGTTGGTATTTAATGGGGATTGCATTGAATCTGTAGGTTATGTTGGGTCATATAGACATTTTAACAGTGTTGATTCTTCCCAGTCATCAGTGTAGTATGTTCTTCCCTTTAATATCTTCTTTTTCTTTTGGGGGGGGGTTCATAATTCTCTTTGTAGAGATCCTTCATCTCTTTTGTTACATATATTCTTAGGTTTTCCATTTTCTTTGAAGCTACTGTGAAAGGAATTGTGTCCTTGATTAGCTTTTCAGCTTAGCTGTTATTGGCATGTATAAAGGCTACTGATTTGTTGACACTGATCACTGTACAAGGCTTATCTCCGGATTTTTTTAATATAAAAAATACCCATATGTGTGTAAGCCACTCAGATCAGATCTCTGGTTACCATCCTGTCAAATGTAATTAAAATATAAAGATTTTTAAGAAAGGCTTTGAGCTTAGTTAGCTCTATTCACTAGCACACTTGACATAAATTTCTTGAATGTAGAATTGTACATCCATTTCCTGAAATGCAATGCAACATGCCTTAATCATCATGTAATTAATTTTCTAGTTAAAGTTTTTAAATCTAGTTCTATGGCAACTCTGGAGCAAAATGTTGACAATGGATAGAGAGGTCTTGTCCAAGTCATACACAAGAGTGAGCAGAAGTGGGCTTTACCAGTTAAAATGGAAAGAACGTCTGTAAAACTTATTTTCTCCAGTTTTCCATATGTAACTTAACCTCCCCTAATGACACTTGTTGGCTTGCAAATTATGTAAAGGAACCGACAAAGGTTGGGCCAGACCAACACCAGTTGCCAAAACAGAAGGGGTAAAGCAAGGCAGCCCTCAGAAGTGGGGTCTCTGTGGTGTGACTCCAGCAATAATAGCAAGAATCTTGCTTCCTCAAGGAGGTGGTACCTAGCCATCCTTCCCCATCTTTCCATGAATTTTTGTCACTTTACTTAGATCCTTGTTGGGAAGGGGCTAAAAGAAAAAGGTTCTCATTGATAAGAATACACAGGGAGACCCTCTGCAGGTCTGAGGAATTTAGAAAAGATTGTACTTCTAATCAAAAAGCAGCAGCTCTGGAATTCATGGGTACAAGCTCTTTATGTGGCTATTGACATCCTCAATATCTCATTAACCAAATCTTCCCTTTGTAGCTCCTCCCACTCCTACTTTCCTATTGGTAGAAATGTTTAGAGGACCAAATTTATTTAAACTTTGTTTACCACCTGGCCTAATGGGATTTCTTACATTTAAGAGATTCCTTTCTAGTCTTTTGGGACATTTTTCAAGAGAATTAAATGCTTATTCTCCCTGTTCTTATGGTATCTTTCCATATTTCCTTGGGAATGCTCAAGTTGTATATTGAAGTGTAGTATTCTTGCAGGTTGACTCATGGAGTAACACAGACCTTTCTGAGAATGTTATTCTATTTTTTCCTAATGGTAAGTTAAGCCAATATTCTTATAAGGCTGCAGACAAATACTATTTAGAGCTTCTAAAATTCTGTTGATGTCTTTGATGATTGTTTAAATACTACAAATAAATGTTATTGGAAGCATTGTGGGCTTTAACAGTGATACAGATTTTAATGTAATGCCTGAAATCTGGGCTTGGTAGAAAACTTAGAAGAGAAGGAATGAGTGTACTGGGTACGTAGAGAAAAGAAGGCAACTATTATCAAATAAGGGAGGAAAGCTTGAGGACAGGGAAGAGTTAGCCAGGACAAACAAAAAGGCTGTGATAAAGATGGAGTCACGGTGGCACTCTGGCACTCTTGTTTAAATTCATATGAATGGTAAAGTTACTTGGAATGATCCATTGAGCTTGCTTGTAAATGAGATGCTAAGACATTGAGAGTTATTCTCCATTCTCTTTTCTACTCTACGAGATATGTAGAAAAAAAAATTTTTTTACTGAAAAATTATGAGAGGACAATTTTTTTTTGTAATTCAAATCTTTTGATCCTGAAAGAAAGTAAAAGGAATTATATAGGCAAGTGCATGTCTGCAAAGTAGATTTGGATAAAAACACTTGAGCAAATGGTTAGAAAGAAGAGGGAGGAGAGAAGAAATGAAACAGCATAAATTATATTTTTGTTCCTAAAGATTCAGTACAAAAGCAGAAGGTAAAAATAGCCAGGATACTCCCAAAGGGAAAGAACAAGATGGGAGAACTTGCTGTATCAGATATCAAGACAAGGGCCTTGTCAGGGAGGTGCTGTAGACTAAGACAGGAAGGTTTTGGTGCAAGGAGAGATACATAGACCTATGATACAAGATAGAAAACCCAGACACAAATTCATACATCAGTGATCACTTAATGTATAACTAAGGTCCTGCAAAGACATTGGGAAAACATAGCATAGTCTTTAAATAAAATTAAATATCCCCAAGGGGGGGGTGGAGCGTGGAAGGAAAGAAAGAAGGAAGATGGGTAGATTTTGATTCTTGCTTTGACCATAAACAAAGATCACTTGTAGTTTAAGTGTAAAAAGCAAAACAATAAATATTTTAGAATACAAAATAGTAAAATATCTTTATAATCTTGGGGTGTGAAAATATTAAACAGAACACAAAGAGCATTCAGAAAGGAATATGATAAATATGTTAAAATTTTTGCTCATCCAAAGACACAAGGAATCAAGATGCAAGCTATAGAGTGAGAAAAGATTTCTGCAACACATATGACTGAGAATTTCTATGTATACTAAGAAAACAGCTAAGTAGAAAACATGAGGGAAAAACATAGACACTTAACAAATGGAGGAATCCAAATAAAAATGTGCTCACCATAAGAAGTACAGAGAAAAATATTAAATTAATGCTTTTTCTTCTTCTTTTTTCTTATTAAGCAGGCCCAGGCTGGGCTTGAACCCACCATCCTTGGTGCACAGGGCCAGAGAGGGGATGGGAGGGGGAAGCCTGGGAGGAAGGAAAGTTTTTGGTGGGACCTCACCTAATGTGCACAATGCAAGGGTATTTCAAAACTATTAAGAGTAGAGTATAAATGTTTTAACATAACAAGTAAGTGAAGTGAAGGTTATGTTAACCACTTTAATGTAAGCATTCCAAATTCTATATAAAATCAGCACATTGTACCCCATAAATACATTAATGTATACATTATGATTTAATAAAAAATACAGAGAAAATAATCAAAACCACAATGCAACATTACTGTGCATTCTCTAGATTGGCAAAATATAAAAAGTCTGACACTGCACATTCTCTACATTGGCAAAATATATAAAAGTCTGACCAAATGCTGAAAATGTGGAGCAATTAGGCCTCATATGCATGGATGGTGGGGGTATAGATTTGTATATCCACAAGGACAATAATTTTGTTATTCATTAGCAAAGTTTCAGGTATGCATACCTTTTGATCTAGCAGTCTTACTCCCAGGTGTGCACCTTAGAAAATGTCTGCAGGCACATTGGGAGACAGGTAGAGAAATATCCTGACCAACATACTCATAGTAGCAAAAGAGTAGGGGAAATGACCAACAAAGTAAATTTGATGAGTTTAGGCTGTGGATATACAACCACAGTGGAAAACTGACACAATGGCAATCCATACACCAACAAAACTCAGTGAACACCACCTGCCACAATATGGATAAATCTTTGTTTAATGTTGGGTAAAGGAAGGTAGACACAAAACTGTTCTCTGATTTCATTTGTAGAGAGTCCATTTTTAAACCATAATGTTGAAGGATACGCATGTATGTGGTAAAAGTAAAGAAAAACAAGAACATGACACAAAAGGGTGCATCAGGTCCTGTGGTCAGGTGGGGCCATAGTGATTTTCAGGGTGCTGAAAATGTACTTCCTGATATGGACAGTAGTTACTTGAGATGGTCACTTTACACCAATTAACCTGCACATTTATATCTGATGCATTTTTGTATATGTCCTTTTTCTCCAAATAAGAATTAAAAGGAAAAAAACAACTGGATATTAAGAAAAAAGAAAAGACCCAATTCAGGCAGCCACATCTGAAGCAAGGGGAAATTGGCAAATTGATAAATGACCTCTTCATACTTCAAACAACATACCTGATACTTTCAGGTGTTTGTTTCCTGGTTTTGTTAATAGGTCAAAAAATTTTCTATTACAGGTCCCTCCTGGGCAAAAATGATTGGGTCAGTGATTGTGCATGGAGAGGATATTTGATTTGCACAAAGGTTGTATTTCATATAAAATACTCAATTCACATCAATTCTTTTCCACACTGCATGAAGGGATGTGAATAAGAATGTTCAGAGTAGCATTATTCAAAATAGCAGAAAACTTAAAAAGGTGTTCATCAAAGTAAAATTGATAAATTGTACTATATTCTGGCCACATTCAGCCACAAAATAAAAGCTACACACAACAATATGGATCTTTTTATTTTAGGCATTGAACAAAAGAGAACAGACACAAAAAGATACATTTTCTATGACTCTATTTTTGAAAGTCCAAATACATGCAAAATATAAGCTATAGTGTTTGGGGGCATGCACTTACATGGGGAATGTGTGAAGAAAAGCCAGGAATGGATGGAACAGAGAATGGAAGGGCGAGGAAGACCTAACATGTGCCAGCATCCTTCTAGGCCAACTGGGAAGATAAATCTACTATAAGTGAGTCTTAATCCTTAAGGATGCTGAATAATTAGTTTTTAGAGTCATGCATCTCACGATTGGAAGGAGCCTTAAAAGTCACTAAGATAAGTGGTCTTTTGATTTCTTGTTAATTTCAATTTTTATCTTGTATTTAAAAGAAAAATAGCTTAATAGAAGATAGTAAAACTTTTTATTTTTCCAGGTAAGGTATATTTTAAAACCAAGTCCAATCTATCATCAATAATGATTTCATAAGAAGAAAAGTCTTGCTTTTGAAAGATTCCCCCCCCCCATAAAGAAAAGGCATATACACCTCACCAAGGAAGAATAAATCACATCAGAATAAACAATAGCCCTTGAAATGGAATACGTTCAGATTTATGAACCATGTTACCTATATCTTAGGCATAGGAAACATCTTATAAGAT
This sequence comes from Perodicticus potto, assembly GCA_963574655.1. NCBI lineage: Eukaryota > Metazoa > Chordata > Mammalia > Primates > Lorisidae > Perodicticus > Perodicticus potto. Next base: position 39,888 of record CAUYRH010179769.1, read on the forward strand.
AGCCCTTGAAATGGAATACGTTCAGATTTATGAACCATGTTACCTATATCTTAGGCATAACAAACATCTTATAAGATACTGTCACCAAACTCTAGACTAGTATATGATAAACTTTGACTTGGCCTACCACTCATCCAGTGCTCTAGTAGTCTTCCTGAAATTTATAAAAAATACCTCACTTGTGAATGGCATCTCTTCACCTTAGAACAACTGACTAAATATTCTTCTGTTGCTGAACCTTTCCCCAAGCATTTCTACTCACTTATTGGTCCTAGGTCATTCACTCTACATGCCGTCTAGGCCACACAGTCTTGTCAGCTGTAAGCTTTGAGCAACATACTTCATACCCCTACTTGCCATGAACCCTGTTCCTCCTCATGTTTAAATGTCCTAGGTCTTCATGATGTATTTCCTGTACATATCCCAAGTCTTCAGCATCCTTGCCACGCTGTCTGAATTGGTCCAATTTGTATTTTCTTCAAAAATGTGAGAACAACTCTCCAGGTGGACTGTCTCACCCAAAGGAGAGTAAACACACCATCTCTTTTATTCTAGACATACTTCGTTCAGGGTAGCCTAAAATTGCCCATATCAACCCTCCTATCAACCCACTTGATGAAAAAAGGTTCATATGCCAGCCAGTCTACGAGACTGGTTGCTCATAGAAGATAAGGATGACAGATCTCACAAGCTGATAAGATGTGAGGAGGGCCAAGTACTTATCATTTAAATGCTCTGAATTCACCTAACTTGTGCTTAGCCTGCATCTCTCCACTTGTCAAAACTACACCATTAGCAAGGTCGTTACCCACCTTTCAGAGGACTCACACATGGTCTTAATATGATGCCAGGCCAGTCTAGTAAGCTCCAGAAAAGCAAACGAAGTGACACTGCTGGGATTTGTCCTTGGAAACTGCTTGCTGGTGCCACCTACTGGCCTCAGTGTCTCTTAACAGCTTCTCTGGGGTGGCACACTGAGGATGGGAGACGGAGCTCCCCAACGTTCAGTTTGTAGAATTTCTATTTCTCCCTTCTTAGAAAACTAAAATGATGTGAATTTCCCATTACAGTCTCCACATACTCATGAGGTTACTTAGTCCCCAAGCATCAGTTTAGTGATCTCATTTGCATGTTCTCTCAGTAAATTGCACCTTGATTTGCTTGGTCCATAAGGCACAAACGTAAAATGATGAATACCCTTACTCATCTGTGCACGATAAGAAAGAAAGGCAATTTGCAAAGAAATTATTAATAATAAAAGTTCCAACTTTCATTGGTACCATTGGCAGTTACTATCTCTACTTCTGTATCTATTTCTCTCCCCCATATATTTTTACTCATATATATACATGTACATGTTGTTTACCCCAGCCTCTAGTATTTTGCCACATATGAAAGTTATCTGGGAAGTATCCAGCCATCTAATGTGATAAATAGAGACATGCATGGCTGGATGCTTTTCAGGGAGCCCTTTTTTGTATACAGGGTCTGGCAGAAGTAACGCCCTCTTGTGCTTGAGTGTGATATTATGATTTTGTAATAAGAGATTGGTATAGATTACCAGTTCATAAAGAAGGGGTCTTATTTGTGCATATAATTCTATAGCATAACAATATCACACTCAAGCATAAAAGGGCTTGGAAACTTCTGCTAGGCCCTATAACATATTTTTTAAAAAGTTTTATATATATTCTATTACAAATGTAATATAAACTCACTTATCACCCACAACAGGTGTTTTGTAGATAGAGTATAAAGTAAAAAGGGCTTTTAAAATAATTTTTTTAAATATATGTATTTTATTATTCTTCATTACATTATTTCCCCACCCCCACCCCACCCTGGTAAGACATAATTGATTTACAGAAAAGAATACAGAAAACACCAAAGCTCCTGGTAGAGGGAGAGATTTCAAGTGGGGAGAGAGATGCTCTCTCCGTTCCTCTCCCGGTCTTTCCCTGTCTCCTCCTCTAGGCCTCTAGCCTCAGGGTATA